>CABHPR010121695.1:14751-32174 GCA_902168415.1 Peromyscus melanophrys | reverse complement strand
TCTCTCTCTCTCTCTCTCTCTCTCTCTCTCTCTCTCTCTCTCTCTCTCTCTCCAGAAATCCTGCCTATTCTCTCCTGCTATTGGCCATTCAGCTCTTTATTAAACCAATCAGAAGGAGACTTAGGCAGAGAAACATCTTTACCTTGTACAAAAAGATTATCCCACAATAAGGAAGAGGAAAGAAAAGTTGTGTTTTTCTTCAGAAAAGCCCTAGAACATAGAAGAACCAACCATGACTCAGCAAGTCACTGTCCCAAGGGCAGGCTTTCTAGGAAAGAAAAGGGCATTATCTCATTAAAAAGATAATTACTCCTCCCATCTCTTTAGTGTGGATGCTGGTGAATTAGCCTTCCTAGGAGCTGGGGGTGGGGTGGGGGTGGAGGTTGTCTCTACCAGGTAATTGACAGGCTCAGCTGGATTAGATTAACTCTTATGTTTTGGATATTTTAGAATGTTCCATCTCCACCTAAGGCCAGAGGCGGATTTCATACTTTCGGCCAGGAAAAAATAGCTTTCCCCTACTTAATGGGATTCAACAGTACCCTGATCAAAGCTACTATAACTTTTCCGTGCTCTGAAGAGGTCATAGTAACACCATGTAGGACACAGGCTGAAACTGGCAAAGATGTCTAATCTGTCTCCACCCTGAAAATTCAGAGATCCAGTTCTGAAACTGTTTATCAGAAGGCGTTGGTGTCTGGACTAGGGTTTGAGTCTCATGTATGTCTTCCAGGCAAGGGAACTCAACTAGGAGGAGACAAGAAACCAGAGCTCCCTTCCTGCATTCTTGGCTGGAGAACCAAGGACGTTTCTGGAACTGTAGCTTTTGGGGTTCCTTCCCCTAAACTGCCTAATCAGTTCCTATCTCCTGTCTTCATCAGTAAGACCAATCAGAACTTTTTATTGAACAAACCAAGAGCTGTCTGGAATGTGCTGGATTTCCATCTGACCTCCAAGGAATTCATTGCCTTCAATCCAAATTACATTTAGAGCTCTCTAAAATCACAAGAAAGAGTGTGCTTTCTGAAACAAGTAATCATGCTCTTATCTTAAATCCCTGACTTCTAATACCACCAAGTCTTCCCCCTTTTAAGTTATCAGTTAATTCATTCTGGCATGAAAGCTTAGGACTTACAGAACTACTGAGGTGCAAAGACAGAAACTGATTTTTATTATTGTTAACTGCTCATACAGATGTTAAAAACAATCAATATTTTGGTGGTGAATTCAGGAATATTCTATCTTCCTGTTACAAGTATATTTGAACAAAGACAAGCAGTGATTTTTATCCAGTAGTATGGTTTTACTCCTTTAAATGTTTTCTCTCAATATTATTTTACTTAATACAAACAAATTGTTTCTATTCTAATGAAAAATGAATCTAATGCCCCCTCCCAAAATTCTAGTCCCAATATAGGTAATTTAAGACCCGTTGATTTCCTCTTTCCAAATTTCCAGATAATTAATTACATATGTATATCTCTAAGAAGTTTTAATTAGATATTTTAAGTTTTTGACACTTGATAAATGTTGGGAGAAAATTATCATTCATATTCATACTCAATAAAGCTACTGATGGCTCTTTTCTTAACTTGATATTTAAAAGCAAGCAGTATTTATATTTGGAAAATGACAAGCTTGACCTGACTGGCTTCAACTGACTGAAGAGAACATTAATTGGTCTGGGATGTGAAGGATTGCCTGCTGAGTGTTTGGATTAATCCAAGCACTTAGGTGTAAAAGTCATTCCCTGGTGTCCTTACATGCAACTGATTTTAAAAGCCCCTGATGATTTTGATGTTGAAGTAATTCTCCACCGCTTTTAAGTGTCACCGATAAAAACAAATGACAGGAGGCAGAACCTTCCTCTACCCATCCACAGTAGTCTCCCACCTTTGCTTTGTCTCCCATCCCTGCTTAGCTTCTCAGACTAGACATGATTAGGTATCTTCAAGGTGGTGTAGCTTGAGATGACCTCAGTAGTCTCCATCAATTGGAAGCTGTATCTAAATTCTGAGTAAAGGTTATTGATTATTTGTTTTTCTATTGTTTATTGGTGAAACTATCCCATAACTGTATTTACCTCCTTGCAAAAGGGGAATATCTAATGTCTAATTCTCTTTCTATGTTAACAGCACTTATGTTCATTGTCTACAAGCATTTGTTCCATGTTAGTTTAGATGCTCTAATTCTTTATTACCTACAATATTTCTATCCACAGAATTTATGGATTTTAATATGTTTTAATCATTTTAGTATTTCTTTTTAATAATGCTCAGATTTCTTCATTCAGGCCAGTGGGAGCCTCCTGCAGATTCATTCTGAGTTGTATGGACACAGATGTAGTTTCAAAATCTTCTTTGTTTTTTTCATATATTATGATTTTATGACACACACACACACACCATCAGCTTTTGGAAAAAATGCTGTTATTTATAGACTCACAATCTGAATACCAGGTTGTGGCCACTACCCACCTGGCCCATGCTTCTAAGCCTTGTTAGCACATAGAGGTGGTTTTAATGTTTATATTTTCCTATTCTGATTTATCTATTAATTCAAGAATTGACTTTTTGTTCACATGTACACCACTTTGCTTGTAAAACTCATTTCCTCCAGGAACTTATCGCTTATACTTCACAAGTTATTCATGGGAACAATGAAACTCCTTGTATTTAGAAGACAGTACTGCAAACCATATTGCAATATTTTGTGCTAGCTTTTTATAGGTTTAATATTTTACATATTGCATATGAACTGTCGTTTTTTTTAGTTCAATTTCTTCTGAAAATCATTTTAAGGAAATATGCCTTTTTGTGCTGGAAAACACACAAAAGCTTTATAACGATGGAAACACATTAGTAAATCAGAACCCACTGGCTTATTAGTCACCATTTTTCTAATTAGGGTGTGAAATCTTAATGTTTTGGAGTCTGATTAACTGATATAGCTATGTCATGGTGCTCATACCGATTTCTGTTTTGACGGGCATTGCAAAATAAAGAAAAAAAAACAATTGATAGACACGATTAAAAGAAAAGAAAAACAAGGAGTCATTACCCCATTCAGACTTCGCTTAGCACCTGAGAAAATGTCGCAGCCGTGTTTCAGATTCATCAGTATCAAGTAAGATTATCAATTATTAGCTTAGCCTTTGTATAACTAATAGCAAGGGTGTGGGGTGCATGTGTACATAAAGCTGAGTCTGGATAGCTGTACCACAGAAGATGAAGCATTAAAGCAAATTATTTAGCATATTGATAAAAGTTAAAATAAACTATGCTAGCATATACTACAGATGTTTGTTATAATAGACCTGATTCATGACAAATATTTGTTGAGTAGGTCTCTTCCTCTTCTGTCCCACACCCCAAGTGAAGTTTTATGTAACTTTTAAGTCAAGACCCATTTGTATATTAAGAGCACCTGTGGATATACTTATACACATAAATTTTCATATTTGTGTCCATGAAAGTGTATGGAAAAATACATTAACACAACTAAAAAGTGGCTACCTCTCAAGAGCAATTCTAAAGAGGGAGGAAGTGTAAAAAAAGAAGTCTATATATTATACTTTTTCTCATTTTAGGTTTCAGTTTTTTATACCTATGTAACTTAAAAAATATACAAATTTAAAAAATAATTAATGAAGTTAAATTATCGTTGTGCTGGCTTTGACTATCAAAACAACCTGAAAAAAGACACACAGAATAGGTAATTGTATGGAATTATTCAAAGTCGTATTTACATATGATCATTTTTCTAAAATATCTTTTCTATTGGTGACATGTTTCTGCCACTAAAAAACCATTTCTGTTTTAAAAATTCATTAAGACTCTATTTTTAATTATGTGTGTATGTGTGTGCCTGTGTGGCAGTTTGTATGTATGAGTGCAGTGGCCCACGGAGGCCAGGAGAGGGCACTGGATCATATAGTAGATTGTGAGCCGCTTGATTTGGGTGCTAGGAACCAAACTAAGAGCACCAAGCATTTTTAGTCCCTGAGCTAGCTCTTCCTAAAAAACATTTTTTGATGTTTTTTTTTTTTAACCAGGAAAAAAAATTAAGATTAAAGTAAACCATAAAGTACAAATTTATTTTTTGCAAGTGGTTCTGAAGCATCTATCTGTTATCTGCATTCAAACTTAGCTAACATGAGTGTACTGTCCATTGTCATTTTAATAATTCCCCCCCCCCTCTTTGGGTAGAATGAGGCTGGATTTGTTCTTGTATACACTATACTAACAATCACTTGTTCCTAGAGCACTCCATTGACCTTGCAGGTGTTTATTTGTAGTTCCCCCCCAGTATCTACACAATGGGCACTGGATGAATTGCTTCTAAGCATCTTTGTGTGTGTGTGTGTGTGTGTGTGTGTGTGTGTGTGTGTGTGTATGTTCATATGTGTACATGTTATGTGAGTGAATGCACATATGTGAGCTTGTGTGTGTGTGTGTATGTATGTGGGTGTGTGTGTGTATGTTCATATGTGTACATGTTATGTGTGCTTGTGTGTGTAAAGGTCACGGTCAGTGATGGGTGTCTTCTTCATCATTGTCCACCTTACCTTTGCACCATATTTGCTTTAAGACAAAGTTTACTAAGTAGTTATATTATTATCTACATATTATGTCTAGGGTCTAATAATCTTGCAATAGTGTTTTTTGAAAGCTAGGGGCTTTGTTAATAAGTGTACTCAATTCAGCAACATGCTGAGAGGCAAAAAATTGGCAATTCAATGACACTGGAATTGATAAAAGTAATCACTATTAACTAAGTACTGGCTATGTCTTAGTCACTTTTTAAGCGCTTCTCCTGTGTTGAGTTTTAGTATGTAAAACAGTCCTGTGAAGTGTGCACTACTATCCTAAATGTAAGAAATCCTTAGTGGCACCAAGGAACTACTAAGACCGAGGCAGTAAAGATGGCAGCTGGACAGAAAACTCTTGAAATTTCACTCTGAAGTGGAATATAAAATGGAGCCATGACTAAAATGGAATAGGCTCAGGGGAGGATTGTTTGAGGAGTGAGATCCTGTAATGAGTTCGTATTTTAATGAGGATGACTCACCAGAAAGGGAGTGTGGAAGACACAAAGCAGAAAGTTGAGTATCTTCAGGAATGGGAAGAGCTGTGGGGGGGAATGGGGACATTCAGTTAAGTCACTAGCTAAATGTACATTCCTCCCTCTTTACCCATTTCTGTGCCTCTGATTACTTATCTGAGGAAGCAAGCTGGGCTATTAATGATTACTAATCCTTTTCAAAATTAAGATGTGATGGATATCTAATTGCTTGGCAGTTCTACACTGAATACAATTTTAAAACTTACCAGCCTCAAGAAGAATTTCCTGTAATCCTAGAATTTTTCTTATTTTTTGGGGAAGGGTCACTTGGTTTTCATAATAGAAAAACTCTTGCTATAAAAATGTTCAACCTGTTTAAAAATACATTTAATTTTGACTGCATCTTTACTGTTTAATTGCTTATTATTCTGAAACACAAAATCACCTCAAAGGCTTACCTAATGAGTTGGTAATTAATAGGTTCCTGCTCTAATGGTAACACTGAATTACCTGAAGATATGCATTTTAGTCCATGACTTGTTTGTTTGTTTGTTTAAGATTTATTTATTTATTTACTTTATGTGTATGGTGCTCTATCTGCATGTACAACTTTATGCCAGAAGAGGGCATTAGCTCCCATTATAGATGGTTTGTGAGCCACCATGTGGTTGCTGAGAGTTGAGCTCAGGAAGAGCAGCCAGTGCTCTTAGCCTCTGAGCCATTTCTCAAACCCCTAATGGCTTGTTCTCAACCACCTTTCACTTTACTAAAAATTATCCTTCTCTTGAATAAAAATTATTTTTCCTGGGACAAGGGAGATGGCTCCATAAATACAGTGGTTGTTGTGCAAACTTGAGGACCCCAAATTCTTTTCTACAGCACCCACATAAAAGTTAGGACAGCAACCTACCTTAACCCTAGCACTGGGGAGACAGAGATGGAAGCTAGCTAGTTAGACCAGCCAAATAGGTTCACCAAGTAGGTGAGCCCTGGATTGAGCTTGAGACTGTGTCTCAGTAAATAAAGTAGATAGAAATCAAGAGAGACCCTCCATGTCAACTTCTGACCTCCACAAGCCTATGTGTAAATACACCCACACACATACACACACACACACACACTTGGGCAAGCATGTGCACAAGTATGTATACACATATGCATACCACACACACACACACACACACACACACACACACACACACAAAGGTATTTTTTTTCTCTTTTTGGTTACAGTTGAGGAAATCACATTTTCTAGTTACATACATAACACAGAAATTTTTTTTTAATTTTTTTTTTTTTTTTTTTTTTTTTTTTTTTGGTTTTTTGAGACAGGATTTCTCTGTGTAGCTTTGTGCCTTTCCTGGATCTCACTCTGTAGACCAGGCTGGCTTCAAACTCACAGAGATCCGCCTGCCTCTGCCTCCTGAGTGCTGGGAGTAAAGGCTTGTGCCACCACTGCCCGGCCAACACAGAATATTTTTAAATCTACCAGGATCTTAAAACTATGTGATCTCTTCATTGCGTCTATCATTTATTATTCAATAAGTATTTGTTGATCACCTTCTCTGCAGTCTAAGAACTTTGGGGGGGGGGGTAGAAAACGAGTCTTACATGAATTCACTCTTAAAATGTTTACAGCACCAGCAACGGGAGAAGACGTGCACATCCTCCCGTCCCCCCTTCCCCGAGTGAGCTTCAAAGGCAATTGTAACTTTTTAATGCAACAGGATTGTTTGAAATAGACTGGTGACTCTGAATTTCATCTCTGGTCCTGGATCCTGTGCTCTGTTTCCTAGACTGACTGAAAATCGTAATGAAAGAGTGAGAGGCAGTCTAAAGAGTCTATGCTTCGTTTAATATAATACGAATGATAAA
Source organism: Peromyscus melanophrys (assembly GCA_902168415.1). Lineage (NCBI taxonomy): Eukaryota > Metazoa > Chordata > Mammalia > Rodentia > Cricetidae > Peromyscus > Peromyscus melanophrys. Next base: position 25,235 of record CABHPR010121695.1, on the reverse strand, counting down.
TTAATTTTCACTTCCCTCTTAAAACAGATTTCTCATTAATCTTCAGAGCATTGCTGGGAGTAGCAAGAAGGGAGGTGGTACTAGATCTTTCTGTCTTTAATTGGCTTTTTCGGCTGGATCTGGAGGGGTTGAAAATGTCGAGTTATCCTGTAAATATTTTTCCTCAAACATTTTTCTGAAACTTCCAAGTGGCCTCAACATTATCACAAAGAGTTTTGTTCAATGACATTTAGCATTCAGTTACAGCAAAGTGTGTCACTTTAATTTCTAGCCTCGGTCCCCTAAAAAAAATTTTAAAAAAATAAAGAAATAAAGGTCCTGGACTACAGAAAGAAAATACATAGAGACTTCAAAGCATTAACACTGTTACATAAGTTTGTGATGAGCTCTGAGCCCCTGTATTTTCACCCTCCCTCCCCATGATTCAAATCATCAGTTTTGAACAGACTAGAGAACTAGAAAATAGGAGATACTACATTCCTTTTTGAAACCAGTAATTCACTTGCATTGTGTTTGGACCAAAAGGAGCGTGTGATGAGTCACCACAATGAGCAGAAGAAATAATCACTAGACAGTACATTTATTGTTAACACATTAAGTGCTCTGGGTACCGTCTTTGTATAACCAATCCTATTTAAATTAATCATAATGGTCTTTAAACTTTTTTTTCCCTCTGAAAAGAAATCCCTGAAGGATATTTATAATCATTCTCAGTATAAGGTAAACTCTTCAGTTGCTAGGAAACATACACACTGAATTTGTTTCTCCACAGATAAGTAAAATGCTCCTTCCTGTGCTATTATTCTGTGGGTAAATTAATGCTTATCTAGGGCACGTTCAAAGGAGAAGATAACACACTAGCTAGCAGAAGCCTAGTGTCAAGGAAGCAAAACCTGGGTTAGAACTGTCTATAACCTGCAAAAGTGCTGGCCAGAAGGACCCACTGGGGTGTAGTTATAATGACACACCAGTGAGAAGTGACACTGGCCTGTTGCTCCAAAATTATTCTTTCAATAAAGAGTGGAACCTTGAGCCAAGTACAGAGTTCTTCTGTGTGTGGACCATGTGAAATGGCAGGTCTCATTCCATGAATTTAACTCAAGGGCCAGTATCAGTTCTCCTACTCCTCCCTGGATCTAGTGCTGCTCATGTCTCAGTCTGCAGATCAAAGACTATTTCTTTTGTGAAGCTGGCACATACCAAGAATTTTACCTATCAGCACAAAAATTGGCCCCGGCACACAGGAGGTACTCATGGTAAATACTCAACCCTCAACGCCTTCTCTATCCTGAGAAACATGGGAATGTTCTCTCTACCATGTCAGGAAACTTCCTTTTTTATGCTGACTTGGAGGGTTTTTTTTTTCTCTTTAGTGCCTTACATTTTGCCTCATCCAAATAATGTAGTCCATGTTAAGCATTATGAGATACTGTGCCAATCACAAGTGAGTAGGACCAAAAGAATTACATTTGCACAGTCATTCATAAAAACTACCTAGGAATAATAAGGGCAAAGAAATACATCATTCTCAAGTCTGGAACTATTAAGGAATTTCAAATCTACTATCAAAAACTTACCTTTGCCTTATTTTATCCAAGTACTATAATTGGATATGATTAAATTTCAACTTTAACTTCAATCAGGGCACTTCCTGCAGTATATCCTATAAAATATGGATCCATGTTATATAATTTCTCTAATCAAATACATTTTAAAAATTTGTTTATTTTACATGTACATATGCGTGCATGAGTGTATGTACGGGTACCACGTGGGTGCTGGTACCCTCAATGGCCAGAAGAGGGTGTTTTACTGGTGGTTGGGGACTGCCTGACATGAATACTGGGAGCCGGACACAGGTCCTTTGCAAGACTGATAAATGCTCTTAATCACTGAGCCATCTCATCAGCCCCTATCATGAAATATTTTAGATATAATTAGTATATCAGTTGTTGCTATGAATAAAATACTAGGAGAATAATTTAAAGGCTTTTTTTTGAGCGGGGGGTGAACCATTGTGTCTGGGTCCCATGTACTTGGGCAGAAGACTATGGCAGTGAGAGAATATGGAGAAGGCTGTTTCCCTCATGGTGAACTGGAAGCAAACCAAACAAAAAAGGGATTGGAGACCAAGTCTAACCTTCAAAGGCATGACTTATTTGTTCCAACTGTACCCCACCCCCTCAAGTTTCAGAGTCTCCCAAAATAGTGCCTTAACTGGCAACCAAATGCTCAATACATAAGTTTCTGGGGGACGTTTCATATCCAAACTGTAACACTTTGAGAAATATTGTCACAGCAAACACTGTTGATTTTCGTGGTCTTTTCAGTTTCTTCTCTGCTGTGGTGGGCGTGGCTCTGACTATTACCCACCTGAGACACTGGCCTTCTTCTCTATTGTAGTTGTTCTCATTTTTCTCTAGTAGTTTTGGTCCAGCTGTACTCTACAGGTGCATCTAATATAGTTCTAACATTCATTATCTCACCACAGGAAGCTCTCCAATTTTGCCTTCCAAGACATTTGGCCATGTCTATAGAAATTATTGTGTTTCAGGACTCAGGAAGGAGAGAGAAGTGTTTTTGATGTCTCATAGATAGTGGCCAGGGAGGCTAACTGTCCTCAAATTTGCAACAAAAAAGTCTACAAGCAGAAAATAGAAGTTGTATATGTTAGACAATGCATATTAGTCAATTGGGGCTTTCCACAGATTTTCCACTTTATACCTAAGGAATTTCATAGCCTGGGATGTAGCACTGACAATCTCATATTAGCTCTCCTTGCAAGGTTGTCTTCTCACCATCTCTTTCTGTATATAGGATATATGTCAGTCAACCAGGGACTTAGCTCTCCTCCAAGCATTGGCTTTCTTACTCTTCTTCCTCCATGATGACTCTTTACCTTGGTGTCATTGTCTCTATATCTTCTTTGTACCCTCTGTTTCAGCTGAAATGTCACCCCCTATAGGAAGGTGTTCTTGATGGTCTTCTTTCTACTCTTTCAGATGGAAATAACTGGTCTGGTGTCTGGACCCCACCATATTGCTATACTTCTCTCCTTGTCTTCTGCATATGACTGACACACAATTTTTACAGCTATTACTTGTTCTAATAAACAATAAATTCTTGAAAGATCGAGACCATTATTAAAACTAGCAAACAACTCTGTGACCTGTGAAGCTTTTAATAAATGTGGTCAGTAAATACTCAGATTGAATTAAATTTTTAGTTTTTTAATAGTGATTTCTAAACTAGACCTTCTAATTGGTTTTAAACTCACCTATATATTTAACAGTAATTGAATTCCTGCTGTTAGTAATAAGGCGATTTTAAGAGTTATCACCTCATAGAAAGAAAGTGTCCATGCTTTATAGAAAACTGGCCACAACCAACCTGCAACAAATAAACTATATTAGGTGTGCTGTTGTAGCTTCTTTGTTATTTAACAAAAAAATTCTGATTTTATGTAACACAAATAAATGTGTTTATCATGCTGGGTTAAGGACGTTACTACTAGTATTGGTTAAGTATGGTGTTTTTAAAAAATAATTCTTACTATTTTATGTATATTTGTATATTGCCTGCATGTATGCGCAGGTACCACATGGGTGCCTGGTGCCCAAAGAGCCAGAAGGAAGCATCAGATTCCCCGGAACAGGAGTTAAAGAATAGTGAGTCACCGCCTGGGTACTGACAAGCCAAATGCAGGCCTTTTGAAGAGTAGCCAGTGCTCTTAATTACTGAGCCATCTCTCCAGCCCCACAGTGAAGTGGTTTTTGTAGCGATAAAAGAAAACCCAATGCAAACTTATTTTTTAGTAGGTAGGTTGGCTCAGACAGGAGATTCATCGGTAGTAGTGTAACCACTCAGTAGTTCCAGGCCTGTGGCCTGGGATCCTATTGGCTTTAGCCTCCTCCACCCTCAGACTCCAGATCTGTGAAAGCAGAATCCAGAATGAAGTGGGGGAAATGTAGGAAGAGTCTTCCCAGAGGACCCAGATGAAGCAATCTCATCTTAGTCATCCTGCTGTTGTTGCTGCCATTTATTTTTTGTCAATTTTGCTTTTATTTTTATTTTCAAAATTAATTTTAATCATCTTTTACATTTTTAGTAAGAGAGGCTGGAGAGATGGCTCAGTGGTTAAGAGCACTGATGGCTCTTCCAGAGGACCGGGGTTCAATTTCTAGCACCCACATGGCAGCTCACAACCTGTCTATAACTCTAGTTTCAGGGAACCTGGCACCCTCACACAGACATATATGCAGGCACAACACCAATGCATAAATAAAAATAAATAAACCTTTAAAACAAATACATAAATAAATTTTTAGTAAGTAAATATGGAATTTCTTTGTGGCATTTACATACATTTCATACGCTACTATACTTTGCTCATTTTTACTCCTTAAACTAAACTCTAGTTTCTAGTTTAGAAAACACCTAAACTCTAGTTTTTCATCAACTTTGTAACGTCTTTTTTACGTTGCAGTTAATCACTATGTGGTCCAGATTATTGACTGCCTTTCCTAATTGAAACACTGACTCATTTGACCAACATCTACTTCCTGTGTGCTTCCCCTCATCCCCCAGCAAACTCCATTGTTCTGTCTGACCAACTTTGATCTTTTTCAATTCCAAGTAAGATCATGCAGCATTTGACTCTCCGCATCACCCTCTCACCCCCATTCCCTGTAGCATAATGTTCATACATGTTATGACAAAGGGTAGGATTTCTTTCTTTGGAAAGCTGAAAGAAGCCGATGGAGTACATGAATACTCTCCTGCTGGGTGTACATCCACTTGTTAAAAGCAATGCAAGAACCTTTGAATGAGCCTTTCACTCACTCTTCAGCGAAGACATTCTTTCAGTGTAGTTCAGAATTTCTGTATTTTTCCTCCCATCGCAGATTCTTTTTAGACTCTATCCAAGTGTGTAAAGCTCAACTAAAGATGACACTGCTAATGGTGCACATGACTTATTGTAACCGTGAGATGAAATGCTGGGCCACATGCCCAGGATCTAAACTAAATCAAAGAAGGCTTCATTGAAATTAGGCAAGGAGCCTAGAAGAACTTCACTTTGTTCAATCCCAAATTTCCCATTCCATTGGAATCCTCTTTTATAAAAATCTCTATTATTTGGAGGGAAGACAACTGGGATGTTTGCTGTTGAGCAGCCAAAAGAATTGACCAGGAGGCAGCAGGTAGGAGTGGGGGTGGGGGTATCTGTGTCCAGCATGAAAAGGACACTTGTTAACCAGTGCCTGCTGGGTACTTTGAATATTAGACAACGTTTGCAATGCTGGAGTTGAACACAAAGAGACCAGGAAATCATTCAGCACATTCAGAATTTTCAGAACATGGTCCCTCATGACTCCCCATATGCCAAAGTTCTGATCTCAGTTTAGAATCTGGAAAAATGATGTACTTTTAAGCCCTGTACGACTCTGAATCTTCAAAGAAGGAATACTAATAAGTAGTTCTTGTTCTCACTCTGACTTATTCTCTTATTATGAAGGGGAGCTGGAATAACAAATGAGTGCTTTCAACTCCTTAGTGATAAGTACTGTGAAGCACTCTGCTTTTGTTATTCCCTCCTGTTTGCCAGAGACATCAGTACCCTAACCTTTGGACATTGAGTGAATAGGTATTACAGGAGGATTTGGAAAAGCAAGTTCAAATCATGAAATATGGGGGATAATGGACAGATATTAAGTCGGAAGCAATAAATACTGCTTAATTCCACTTGTAATTTTGTTTACATTTTTTGAGTGTTGTGGGGTTTGAAGGCTTACGTGCTTTGCCTTTTAAGATCAGGTATGAATATATTCAATTGTTAGAGAAAGGAATCTTGACTATTGTAAAACGTAGGTAAAACACTAGCATGGAGATATTAAAATGACTGCCGCTACTATACCCACTTTAAACTCGAATATATTATCATTATAATGGATTAAAATGTTTCAGCCACAGGTTTTATTCTGAAAACCAGAATTATAATAAGACTGAACTAAATATACTTGTATCTTTCCCCAGTCAGAAATACCAAAGTTGAACCAGTGGGATAGCTCAGCAAATAAATGTGCCTGCTCTGCAAGCCTGGCGATCTGAGGTCAATCCCTGGAGCCCCCATAAATGTGGAATGCGGCAAGTGACTCCACAAAGTTGTCCTCTGACCTCAACACAATAGTGCAAACACACCACCAATAAATTAACCAATCAGAAGAAGAAATACCAGCACACAGTTGTTTTGTTTTATGGAGGCAGGTTTCCTCTCAGTATCTCTAGCTTTAACCACTCCTGTCCATGCACTTTGAAGTTGCCTCTATTATGTGCACATCCATTCACCAAGCTTCGTATTGAGGGCCTGTAATGTAGATGCAGAATAGACACAAAGCTAAACAGACAAACTTGATCTCTATATTTCCAGAGTTTATGACATTGGGCTGGGATGACAGGGGCTTTTCAGGAAGGTGTATGTTATCTGAAACAGATTCTCTCATTTGTAAGAAATGAACTCAAATTGTCAGCCTTGTCTTAGCTGAAGGACTAGTCTCTCAATACATAAACATATGCTTCTGTTCTTTTTTCCTTAATCCCACTCCTAGACTCTTCCTCTAGCATAATTCCAGCACATCTTGCCCTGTTCCAAATCGTCAATGGTTCTTAAATGACTTCAGGATGTTATTCATGCTCCTTATTGACAGTATTCAAAGTCTTGTACAATTTGGCCTTCAGTGACTTTTCCAAGCTGATTCATTCACCATCACATCTTACACTTTTGTGCAATTAGGTCAGTAGTATAGGGTAGGCAGGTTCAAGAGGACAGAATCGGAGATTGGCATCTCTGAATCCTGGTCTTACTTCTGATTCCTCTCTCTCTCTCTCTCTCTCTCTCTCTCTCTCTCTCTCTCTCTCTCCCTCTCTCTCTCTCTCTGTGTGTGCATGTCTGTGTATCTCCATATCTATAAAAGAAAAAAGATAGTAAGATAGTAATAACTCCTATAGTGTTGGAGGCACAAAGGCCCTCGGGCCCACAGAGCACTTAGGAACCAGGAATGTTAAATACATGGGGCCTGTTCTCAATGGAGGAGATAAAATACCTGTTTTCCTACTCAGAAGGCTGGGAGTGGATTTTGTTAAGGACCTGGTGCTATCTGTAAAGGCAAGCCTCACCCAGCTGTTGCTATAGAGGCAGACCTCACCCAAATTCCCCAAAACGATTATCCCAGACTCATCCCTCCTAAATTGTTACCCATCCTTAGGGGAAATGTCACATGTACTTTATGGCCTGCTGACCTCTATGCCATAGCTCAGAGACCACACTCGATTCTAGGTCTTCTAGCTATAGAATCCACCCTTGTGGTCACATGTACTGTGTAAAGGAGTCTCTATGTAGTCACACATTAAGCTTTATTGTGCACCTGAAGTTGGGCTGATTGGACTGATTGTTGCCTGGAAACCTTTTCCCAAATTGTACTGTGTTTTAAATATGCTGACAATGAACCACCTGGCATTAGACTCCCCAAGTCTGATCCAGGTTGACAGAGTCAATCTGAACTGGGTTTTCATTCTCACTTCCCTATCTGGATACCGTCAGGGACCCCCTCACTGTAACCTAAAAATATGTTAATATATTTAAACATTTAGAAAAGAGCTAAAGGATTGCAGAAATGATTCACGTGTTAAGGGCATATACTGCTTTTTGAATTGACCCAAATTCAGTTCCTGGTACCCATGACAGGTGGCTCACAACTGCCTGAAGCTCTAGCTCCAGGAATTCCAATGTCCTCTTTGGGACTTCGTGGGTATGTACAAGTGTGAGTATGGGTGCCATACTCACACTTGTACATACTCACATGCACACACACACACACACACACACACACACACACACACACACACATAGTTAAAAATAAAATAAAATTTAGATGATCATAGTGGCATATGCCTTTAATCCAAGCACTTGGGAGGCCAAAGAAGACAGATCTGTGTGAGTCTGAGGCCACCCTGGTCTACGTAGTGTTTGGCAGAGAGGTGTCTCTACAAAGACTATGACCAGCATAGTGTGAATCTGTGAGAGGCAAAAAGAAAGTCCAGTCCAAAATGACTCAGTAGCTAGTGTTGGTTCAAACTTGGAGAGTCTGGCATCAGGTAGTTTATTTTAGGCATATTTGAGCACAGCACACTTTGAAATAAGCGTCCTAATGATAATTAACTCAATCTCGTGTGGACAACAAAACTTAAGACATGACTACTTCAAAACTTCTATAAAGTACATGTGACGTCTTCTATAGGTTGTATACATTACCTGAGAAAACAGGCTCAAGGTGAACAAAGCTCATGATAAGGGTCTAGGGAAGGATATTGCTACAGATGGACTGAGATAAACAGGCTCAAGATAAGGGTCTAGGAAAAGCCTGTGCGGCCTGGCCATACAGATAGGGAAGAAGTCACCGGGTTATTAACCACCTTGCTCCCTGCCTTCTGGGCCAAAAACAGGTTACACATCTCTCCCTTTGAAGAGACAACCCTGTGTGTTTAACATTCCTGGTTTTCCTAGCGCTTATCTGTGAGCACAAGGACTTACATGCCTTCGACAACACAGAGAGTTCCAGACAAGCCAAAGATACATAGTGAGAGAGACTCTGTCTCAAAAAAGAAAATTAACTTGAGAAAAGAATTGAACATATTTGAAGTTCGCAGTGATGCCTTCTATCATTTCTCCCTTGAGCTTTGTTTGTGTTGTGTCCTCTACTTAAGATGTCCAATTTGTTCCTTTATGTCTATTGTTTTATTTCTATGTCCAAATTTGCCTATTTTTTTGTATGTGTCTTATGGTTTTGATGTTGTTGTCGTTATCATGAAAAGAAATGGGTTTCATTGTGATGTTTTCACATGTTCTCTCTTATTATTTGCTCCCTTCCCTCCCATCCATCTTCTGTCTCTCTTGATGGTTTCCTTCTTCTCTGCGCATAGTTTCTCCTTTCATGACTCGTGTATTCCATTACACTGTCTTCTTCACCTTCCCCCAACTCCCATTAGAGCTTCTCCTCCCCAATCTTCACAGTACCATTTCTACTTTCATGTGATGTATTTATCACATTTTCTTTCATATGTGGATTTTATATAGATATCTCTATCTATGTATGTGTATATATATGCGCATATATATATATATATATATATACTATCTAAATTTGACCTACTTTGTTTAGCACAATGATCTTCACTTCCATCCATTTTCCAAAGCATGTCATAAATTCTTTCTTCTTTAAAGATGAGCACAACTCCATTGTACGTATGTACCACAGGTTTATTCATCCGTCTGCTGATAGATACCTAGTCTGATTCCCTGTCTTAGCTATTGTGAATTACAGTAAAAGCATGAATGTGCAGGGGTATCTGTGATATGCTGACTTAGAGTCCTTCAGTTCTATACACAGCAGCCATATGTTTGGGTCATACAGTGGTTCTACTTTAAGTTGTTTGAAATACTTTCAGGCTCACTTCCATTATAGCTGCATAGGATCACATTCTCACCAGCAGTTTGTAAGGATTCTCTTTCCTCGTATCCTCGCCAGTGTTTCTTGTCCTTTGTCACTTTGATGTTAGCCATTCTGGCTGGGGTGGGATGTAATGTCAACTCAGTTTTTATTTGTATTTTCCTGGAGCTAAGGATGCTGGACACCTTTTCAAATATGCATCACCCCTCTGCATTTCTTTCTTTGAGAACTGTCTATTCCATTTGTTATCCCATTTGTTGACTGGCTGGATTTTTTTTTGCATTCAATTTTTGGTGTACTTCATAAATTCTAGCTATAGCACCTGTCAAATGTATACTTGGCAGGGATTTTTTTCTTATTCTTTAGGGTCTCTTGACTCTGGTGTCTGTTTCCTTTGGCATGCAGAAACTTTTTACCTTGATGAATTTTTTTTTTACCTATTTGTGAATTATTGGGATTGTTTCCTGTTTCCTGTGTTATCGGAGTCCTTTTCATAAAGTCCTTGCCTATACTTCTGCCTGTCTTGCAGATGTTGACCTGTTTTCCTCTAGCACTTTCAGAGTTTTATGTCTACCGCTAAGGTCTTTGACCCATTTTTATTTTTTCACGATGAAAGATATATATCTAGTTTCAGTTGATATGTGAAAATCCAGTTTTCACAACACCAGTTGTTGAAGAGAGGCTGTCTATTCGCCGATACATGTTTTTGACACATTTCAAAGATTAGGTGATTGTCATTGTGTGGATTTATTTCTGGGTCCTCTAGTCTGTATGTCTGTTTTCATGGTGTAAATACCCTCTCTATTAATCTGGTTGAAAACTATACTTTTTTATTAACTCTTTGAGAATTGCATACAATGTACTACAATTATATCCAACCCACTCCCCCAAATCCTCCTAGATCCACTTCCCTACCTACCCTTTCTAAAAGTCTCTCTCTCTCTCTCTCTCTCTCTCTCTCTCTCTCTCTCTCTCTCTCTC
>CABHPR010121695.1:0-14741 GCA_902168415.1 Peromyscus melanophrys | reverse complement strand
CTCTCTCTCTCTCTCTCTCTCTCTCTCTCTCTCTCTCTCTCTCTCTCATGCAGTTTGTACTGACCAACAACTGCTCTCTAGTGTGGGACTTGCCCTAGTGTGTAGCTAATACACCAGGGGTCATACCCTTAAAGAAAACTGACTCTCCCTCTCCCAGCAGCTATCAAATGCCATTAGCTCCTCAGTTAGGACATTGTGCCCAAATGCCCTTCTCCATGCTATTATTTTGTCTGGCTTGAGATTGCACAGGTCTTGCGCATGCAGTTGCAATGTCTGTCAGTTCAAATGTTTTTTTTTAATTATGCTTACATCATTTCTCTCTTCTCTTTTGTACTTCCAAACCTTCCCATAAACTCCTGCTTATTCTTCAAATCCATGCCTCTTTTCTCATTAATTGTTGTTACATATATTTGTGTGTATGTATGTATGTATTCCTAAATACATAAATGCAACCTGCTCAGTCTGTATAATGTTATTTGTATATATGTGTTTTCAAGGATGACCATTTGGTATTCACTAACCAATAAATATGTTGTTCCCTAGATAAGACTATTTTTTTGACTCTCAGCATTCTTTAGTGTTTGTTTTGTTTTGGTTTTAATGGTCTTTCTATGTAGCCCTGGTTGTCTTGGAACTTCTAACTTTCTATATTGACCAGGCTGGCCTTGAATTCACAAAGATCTGCCTGCCTCAGCCTCCCCAATGCTGGGATTAAAGGTGTACAACACTAAGCCTGGCTACCTGTAACTCTTTGTGTAGGGCTGAAGCCTTGTGAGCTTCCCCATCCACCCCACCCATCCCTGTCCACATTAGCATGTCTATTGGTATATTTTTTATGCCTTTATCCTTAACCATTCAGCTACATTTTCTCTGCCACAGTGTAAAAATATATCTTATGATAAACCTAATTTTGTTTTCAAGGAACTATTATAAGCAGAGATATAGAAATTCATCGTTCCTTGAATGGAAAACAGTAAGTGGAAGATTGAGAGTAAATGGCAAAATTTCAGACTCCAAGCATTCATCTCAATAATAATAAGAATATAAGAATCAACCAGTCCTGTGCCTGGGATCAGGAAGTCATTCACAAGGTCTTGTAGTAAAGTGCTGGTAGGATTCTTTATTTTGTGGTCAGAGACGTTTAAATGTCTTTCTTTAACCTTGAGAATTATGGCCCATTCCTCAAGTGCTCAGCATACCTGTAAGCAGTTAATGGAGCAGAACAGTTTTGATTCATCGAGAAGTGGTTGGTGAAGAAATGTTCCTGGGTGAGATTCAAGCAATATTGGAAACCATTTTTAAACAGGCTTTCAACAGGCAATAAAGTGGAGACTCCCTGATGAGATTCAGCAGAAGCAATGAGCCTCTTTTGGCAGAGAATTATCATTGTTCTCAATGCCTAAAGCATCCAGGGTACTGGGTATCAGTGACAAGCAACTAATGTTTTTTGTTTGTTTGTTTGTTTAAGAAGGAAACCATGGAAATAATCCTAAATACACTTCTTGATCACAAAGACAGGAAGCAGCTTTAAGTTATTCATCAAAAATGAACGGGTGGAATACATACTGATAGAATCAACACTGGGTTATATTAGGACTGGGAACAAACCAGAAACAAAAGAAAAATATGAGAGCTTCGGAAACATGAAGTATGGGTTTGTCTGTTACGATGTGTCATTGATATGGAGTGCAATTAATTATATCCACCTGTTTCTTTCATCTCTGTATTACTGGATGGAGAATTTTAGCTAGAAGGTAGTGGCTCTTTTTGCCAAATAGGCTTGTATTCATTCCCTATCTTTGCTGCCATTCTTTCTCTGCTGGCAGAGGAGAATCTGGCTCTTCTGCCATCTGAGACAGAAGACAACCACATCGGTTAGCATACAGCTGTTTATCTCAGTAAGGTCCAGGAAATTGCCCTCCAAGCTCTGGGAATGTGATAACGGGCACAGGCATAAAATGATAAATATTAACCCCAGATCCTGAGGGCCAGGTGTCCTCCCAACACCAGGTCCTGAGTTACACGGGACATTATTGTAAACCCAAATCAAGCCTACATTAAGGCCAGTACTTTAAAAGCAGTGTTGTGTATATGAGCTCCTGTAATTTACTCTTTATCTACAAGCATAACCCTTGCAGACACATGAACCCTAGCTAAAGGACACAGGACAAAGCTAAGTCAATACAAAAATGAGTTCCCACTTTTCCTCATTGATTTCTCCTAATTCCTGGAAGTTTCACCTTTCAGGTTTTTATCTTATAGTTTCCAGAAAATAGTGCACTCTTGAAATATTAACAGAGGAATTCTCACTTTTCTGTCTCCCTGGATACATTTCCTTTCTACTTGCCAAATATAAACTGCTTACTTTTTGTTCAAATCTATCTTATTTTTGAAAAATGTGTCTGTGCTGCCTGCCCTCGTCCCATGTTTCTCAACAAAGTACCAGGTAAGAGTAGAATGTCAGAAAGAAGTAAATAAAAATGACTATATGAAAGAGTGACGCAGAGGTAGGTGTAGAATTGGTGGAGGGGGGGGGTATTTAGCTAGCTCACCCTTAGCTAGGACATCATTAACACGTAAATTACTGGTCTCTTATTAGTTCTTATTCTCCCAGGAGCAACTCCCTGACTTGTCTGAAGCCCCTCAAATTTGATGAACTCTCAAAAAACATTATGGCTTCCAAAATTCATTTAATCAAATTTACTACAGATATTTATCTCTTGGTACTGTGGGATTGGCAAATGATAGATGTCACAGGAAAATGAGGAAAGAATAACACCATTCTACCTCTTAACGATTTAAGCTGCGTTGCAAAACTACAACTTCCTGGAATACAATAGATCTATGTAAAATGCTCAGAGATTTATTATAACAGACAGAAGCTGTGAGATTCTCAGAAAAAAAAAGAGGTCAGTGACCTAAGATCATTAAGAAAGCTTCCTGGAAGAGAGTAGGCTGGAATGGATCCTAAATAATAGATGGGGTTTGAAAGACAGAGAGAAAGAGGAAAGAGAACATCTTAAGCAAATGAAGGAACTCTGGCTTGGAAAATCTGTCCTGTCTCTCTCCATAAACATGAGAATGCACCAAAGTTAGCACTTCAAACACATTCACTGCTGACCTGTGCATCCCAAGCCTGCCAAACAGTGCAGCATGGGTGATACTTCAAAACACAGATGTGTTTAGTCAGGATTCTCAAGAGTAGCAGAACATATAGAAAGAATGTGTGTGTGTGTGTGTGTGTGTGTGTGTGTGTGTGTGTGTGTGTGCATGTGTGAAGGGAATTTATTAGAATGATTTGCAGGCTATCATCCAACTGATCTAACAGTGTTTGGTTGTGAACAGAAAGTCCAAGAATCCATAAGTTGCTCATTCCAAGAGGCTGGATGACACAGCAGACACTGGAATCCCAAAAAAGTAGACTCTAATGCCAGTGAAGGAATGGACTTGCTAGCAAGGCAAGAGCCAAGTGGGCAGAGCAAAAGCTATGTCCTCACATAGGCTTCCAGCAGAAGGTATGGTCCAGATTAAAGATGTGTCTTTCCACCTCAAGATCTGGATCAAAGGCATGTGTCTTCCCACCTCAAAGATCCAAGTCAAAGGCTTGGACTAGAAGGGGATTTACCTACTTCAAAAATCTCTCACAGGTGTGCACTTTATGTCTGGACTGTAGTTCGTTCCAGATGTAGGCCAAAAGTAGCCATCACATCAGATGATGTTTAATTGGGAGCCATTCTTTCTATAATTCTTCATAGTCTCATTGTTTTATGTTGATCATAAAACCACTGAAATTTGGATCATTTTTAAATGATATTGAACAAAATTATAGGATGATATTGGTGATTGATATGCTTATTAAGTTCTTTTAAGCTCAGGATATTATGTTTAGACCAATTCTATTTGGAACATCTCAGCACCGCTACTCTTTCTTTGCTACAAAAGGAAAATTCTCAGAAAGGTAGAAATAAATGAAACACTAGCTCTTCTACAATTGCTTTTAAGCACTGGACAGATACAAGCATGACTGGAAAGGCTCAGCCCTCGTGAAGTAAATAGGCAGTTTACGGCCACCCCTATGTTTTGACCTGTTTTTCAATATTTTGATGAGAATAGTGGGCAAAGCTGTCATTTTGAAAAGATAAATCTAAACTCTCTGTTTGCCTTTCTCCTATACCTCAGTGAGAGAAACGATTCAAAAATAAGGGGAGAAGCGTGGTAAGTTTTCTAGTTACAAATAATGTAGAGATTGTGTGTGAGAGTGCAGGTTAAGGGCCTTGATAAGAATTAGACTGGTACATCATGTGGAGTCACACACACCATAGCAATGGGGTAAAGTGTTCAAAGATAAATCTTGCTTCCTTCAACCAGTAGACGGCATGGCAAGAAGAAGAAGGCATAAGGTTATTGACTGAGGATGCTTGCACTGTTAGTTATATGTACGGGACTGAGTAAACAGATGGCAGATGGCAAAGGCCGGGTTTCTCACTATGAAGAGCGGGAGTTTGTACACAAGAAAGGAGTCAGGGAGTCTTATGTAGATGGTAATAGAGAAGTTGGAGACATGTTTATGAATCCATATTTAGCTTAATATAGATCCAGGTGGTTACACATAGAGCTACTAGTCGACCTATGTACATATCAAACTTAATTCCCCCATACACATACACACACACACACACACACACACACACACACACACACACACACACTAATATGTATTTTCCAACTCTTGGTGGAAAGGACTGACAAGCAAAAATATCCTGGTAGCAGTAAGTGTCTTAGGACCAACATCTTGTTTCCTAACACTGTTCTTCAATCAAAGGAACCAAAGATCTATGGAAAATGGCTGATTGTGGGCTTTAGCTAAGGGATTTATACAGTGAACTTGGCACATTTTGTAGTATCAAAATATAAAAAAGAGCACAAACAAAAATGATAAGGTATATTAAAAGGGAACAGGAACCAAATGGAATGTTTCCCAGTGGCCAAAATCAAAGTAATTTGAACAACAAAATCTATACTTACATAAATAATTAATTGCATAACTAATGAGGGAAAAGAAACAAATCTGTCTGCATAATTCCAAATAATTTATGTAGAGACCCAATCCTCGGAGACAGAGTGAAACTTCACTCTCATTAAGTGTTAAGTGAGAGAATGAATTCCTTCCAAACAAGGATAGGGACTGGAAGAAAGGCTGGTTTGTCACTGAAGAGCCTGACAAACAGCTCTTCAGCTGAGCTGCCAAGGTCAATGTCCACAGTCAGGTTATAACAATTCTGTTGTTACAGTGTGATAAAAACAGGTTCTTACCTTTTTGATCTGCCTTCTCCAAACCCATAATTCACCAAATTCCAACAGAGAGGTATGTTATAAAATAAGTGACTGGCATTTCTCAGAAATGTCAGGATCATCAAAAATAAGAAAGGTCTGAAAATTTTTTACAGCCAAAGACACCAAGGGAGACAGGATGAGTAAATGCAAGGTGTGAGCCTGATGAGATCCTGACACAAGTAAAAATCTTAAAAAACAAAAACAAAATCCTGAATAATGCACATTATTATAGTTAATATTAATGTATCATGTTGTTATAGTAACTGTAACCAATGTGTTATAATCATGTGTGTTACTTACAATAAGAGAAACTAGATATGGTATGGGATATATGAAAATACTGTACTTCTTTTTTTAGTTTTTTCGTTCTCCTGAAAAAGATAGTTAAAATAATTTAAAAGCTGAAGAAATGGCTCAGTTAGTAAAGTGCTGGCTGTGTAAGTATGCCTAGACCCTCACCACATAAAAATCCGGGAGCGGTGGTACACATCTCTAATCCCACGGTAAGGAAGGCAGAGACAGGCTCTGGAGTTCATTGGCCAGCTGCCCTAGCCAAACTGGTGAGACTCAGAGTCAGTGAGAGACCCTGTCCCCCAATACAAGGGGGCGAGCAAGTTAGGAAGACATCCACAAATGCCGTGTGTGTGTGTGTGTGTGTGTGTGTGTGTGTGTGTGTGTGTATGTGTGTGAATGTGTGTGAATACCTGCATACCCATGAACACATGCACATTAACACAAGCAATGATTTAAAGGTGGAGTTTAGGGATTTATTTAGAATTATATACATGTATGAGATTGTCAAAGTATAAATAAATTTTAAAATGATTTAAGAACTCCAGAAAAACCAACCAATTGTAGCATGAGGATCAATATAAATGAAATATTGCAGGCCAGTGAGATGGCTCAACAGGTAAAGGCACTTTCCGGCAATTCTGACAGCCGTAACCCACATAATGGAAGGAAAGAACCAGTTCCCACAGGTTGTCCTCTGATCTCCATACTTGTGCCATGGCATGCACATAACCCCAAACACACATATATACACATAAGTGTTCATACTCATGCAAAATAAATAAATGCACAAAAGATTATTTTTATTATTGCTATTTGATCTGGATGTGATAGCCTACACCTTTAATCCCAGCTCTCAGAAGGCAGAGGCAGCTCTCTGCAAATTGAAGGTCAGCTTGATCACCATAGTGAATTCCAGGCTAATGGGGGCTGCATATTGAGACCCTGCCTAAGAAAGAAAGAGAGAGAGAGGGAGGGAGGGGGAGGGGAGGAAGGAAGGAAGGAAGGAAAAAAGGAAAGAAATGAAATGCTGCTATTTAAAATGTAAACTTCAATACTTATAATGAAACTGAATCCTTCAAAATGTTCTCTAAGTTATTGAGTTCCTATCTAAGTATATTTAACCTCAAAAGGCTATATTTCTGCTATAGTTTCCAGAGCTTGACAAAGGTTTGATATAAAGTGATATGGAACGGGGCGGTGGTAGTGCACGCCTTTAATCCCAGTACTCGGTAGGCAGAAGCAGGTGGATCTTTGTGAGTTTGAGGCCAGCCTGGGCTACAGAGTGAGTGCCAGGAAAGGTGCCAAAGCTACACAGAGAAAGCCTGTCTCAAAAAACCAAAAACCAAACAAATAAAGTGACATGAAGAAGCAGATGCCACATGTTTTAGGCTGGGCAGACAGAATCAAACTGTCTTTATTTGGAGAAAACCACTTTTGTTAACACATAATGGAATGGCTGCAGCTGCTATATTAGTTAGACTATTTCTCACAATGATAGATACCCAAGGGAAACGACTTGAAGAAGGAAAGATGTATTTTAACTAATGGTTCCAGAGGTTAGCTAGCTCCATTGTTTTCAGGCTGAGCAAAGTCAGAACATGGGGCAAGAGCGTGGTAAAGCAAGCTATATGTCTTATGGAGACTGGGAAGCAGAGAGGAACAAAAAGAAGGGGCCAGAGACAAGATGCCCTACAAAGGCACACTCCCAGTGGACTACCTCTTCCCACTAGGCCCCACCCACATTTTGAACTTCTACCACCTCCCAATAAAGTCACCAAATTACGACTCCAGTCTACTCCATTGCTAATATCAGAACCCTTGCCTCTCGATGATTGTACCCGCCAGCTGGGAACAAAGCCTTCAGTTTGTGAGCTTTGGGGGTTCATTTCCTAAACAAACCATTCAACTGTCTTCTAGTAAGATTTCCTTACAAAAGTGGGCAAGGAGGCTGTGGTGTGCTGCTCTCTCATTTGCATTAGAATTTCAATGTTAGTGTAAAATACAATTCAGATGCTATCAATAGTTTATCAAACAATGTTTTGTGGATCTAGAAAGTTCACTGAAGAGGCGTACGAGACAGAAATGGATATGAATCAAGGTGAAGGCAAAATAAAGAGAGGTTAAAATATTCTAACATTATGTTTAGTGTGAAAAACTGTATTTTTTTAATGAGGGTCCTATAAGGATTTGTTCAAGGGAGGAGGCATTATATACTTCTTAAGAAAACTGGCTTCAGGGGCAGGATGATGCATTCAACGTCTGTATATGTTACATTTTAAATTGGACCCATCCCTCAGTTTCCTGAAACACATGCACAATGGTTTATATATTGTACAAAAAGTTGTAGTAACAATTAAGTGGAAAATTGGATTTAAAAAAAAACTGTGGGGATAATAATCATGCCTGCATATATCAAGTTGTCATGAAAATTAAATGAATTAAAGATTGATAAACTTGCCAGGTGTGGTGGCTCACTCCTTTATCCTGAACCTGGGATTCAGAGGCAGCTGGATCTTTGCTGTTCTAGGCCAGCCTGGTCTACAGAGCAAGTTACAGGACAGCCAGGACTAGAGATGCTGCCAGAGAGAGAGAGAGAGAGAGAGAGAGAGAGAGAGAGAGAGAGAGAGAGAGAGAGAGAGAGAGAGAGAGAGCAATTTTATTTTCCTATATCCCCATAAACACAAGCTAAACATCTTTTCTTGCCAAAACATAAGGCAAAAATCACTCGAACAAATGCGAAGCAGAGCGTAGACTCTGTGGAGCATTATGGTGTTCTCTTGGGACTCTGAGTAACTAAAAGTCAGTGAGTATGGTTCGATCACACGGCTAGTGTAGTGATGACAGCGAGGAGTTCAGTCTGAGGTCTTCATCTGCTCCAACCTCCTGAGATTCCTTGCCATGGTTCCCTCCCACTGTCTCCCTATTCTGTCCTCTTTCTAACACTAGTTCCAGACAAAATAAGAAGTGCAATTCATCAGAACCATTTGAGGACACTGACTTAGGATGGTCATTGGTGTATCGTGACATTTCATGATTCACTTCTGACTGTCCATGTTTCTCTAAGGCAAAAGAACACAGTTCTTGCTCTAAACCCAGTCTGTGAGATGAGAACAATCTCTTTTGAGGTGTAAATGGAAATGTGTCCTTCTCCACCTTCAAACATTAGAATCTGCTCAGTGTCATCTCTGCTAGAAGCAGGATTTGACTTCCTCAATCACAAAGCATCCAGACCTGTAGGAAAATGGGAACAATTAGAGCCTGGGAAACCTAGTCATGTTATTTTCTGTACAAATTAAGCATACAAACTTACCAGGGGGCCACTGTTAATACAAGTGTGTCCGCAGACTGGGAAGCTTTCAAATTCCTCAGTCTAAATCTTCCCATCATTGTCCCTGGGTTTGTGTAGCTTCACACAGGCTCTCATTTACCACCAACTTTGACGTTAGTAGAAAGCTGCGATGGGTTATTTCCTAGCAAAGCTTTCCCTGTTTATTTCTTAGGGACAGCCCTGTGTGTGTGCATGCATATGTGTGGAGCCTGTGTTTTATCTTTGTTGAGGTCTTCCATCTTAGGTTATTGAACAGTGAGGGGCGTGGTGGGATATTTGCAGAGCCTCCTCTTCTGGCTCGGGCTGGTCTTTTATGTATGTAAATATACTCGGGCTCTTCTGAAGTCTTAATCCAAAAAGTAAAACAACAAACAAGTTGAAAATCATGTTGATGGCTTCCTATTCTAGGGCATAGAAGACAGAAATGCAAAATATTTCTTGTTTAACTAATGACTTGATCTATGTAGTAAGGGCTTGTCCTCTCCATACGTCACACAGGCAAAAAGCACATTCCTAGAAGATCTCATTGTGTGCAGTGTCCATTCACAAAATTGTGCCCTTGCTTTATTTGAGTATTTTCATATTGATTACTTAGGAAAAATATTAAGAAATGCTAAGAATAGCTCCCAGAGGCAGATTTGAAAATGTGGCAATTGTTCTTGTGATGAATACGGAAGGTGTTGGTAGAGTAGGTAAGATCTTCAGAGTGTGTTCGTGTGTGTGTGTGTGTGTGTGTGTGTGTGTGTGTGTGTGTGTGTGTGTTGTGTGTGTGTAGCTATGAATACATAACATTTGGATATAATAGGAACAAGAAATTAGTAAATGAAACTAGTATATCAGTGTATTCAAATTGGGAAACAAACTAGATTGATTGATCAGTAAGTACTGAACTTTAATATTCAATGGTTTTAGAAGACTGAGAGATTCAGCATTTAAAAGTGCTTCCTGCTGTTCCAGAGGACTCATGTTCAATTCCCAGCATCTATGCATGTAGGCTCACAGTCACTTGTAATTTCAGATCCAAGAGATCTGACACCCTCTTCTGACCTCAGGCACCTGCACACATGTGGCATACACTCACCCAGACATACACATGATAATAAAAGTAAATAAAAAAATGGATCTTAAGAAAAGAATTATTTGTCAAATGCTTAGTACTTGTCAGGCTTTCTTGTGGGCATCCCCTGTGAAGCAAGTCTGCAAGTCTCACAAAAATTTAGTGTTATTTTTATACCCTGTTTACAGATGGAAAAAATAATTCATGATTCACCTTAGGTCATGGCAAAGTGGTCAGTATTTGAATCAGATTATCTGATACATACATACATACATACATACATACATACATACATACATGCCTACACAAACACACACACACACACACACACACACACACACACACACACACACACACACATTGGTTTTTAGGAACAAAGTTTCTCAGTGCAGCCCTAGCTGTCCTGGAATTTTCTCTGTAGACCAGGCTGGCCTGGAACTCAGAGATCTACCTGCCTCTGCCTCCTGACTACTGATATTAAAGGCCACCACTGCCTGACCTAATTTATTTATATTTTTTCACTGTAGCATACTCTTTTAGAATCAGATGTATGCAAATCATGACCTTGCCTTTCTTATCCTATTTTCCAATAGACTATATATATATAATATATATATATAATATATATATAATTAAAAATTTAGCTGGCTATAGTGGCTCATCTTTTAATCTTCCCACTCAGGATGCTGAGGTAGGTTGACTTCTATGAGTTCAAGTGCAGTCTAGTCTACAAATGGGACCAACCAAAGCAACATGGTAGGTAAGATTTTGTTTCAAAAAATAAATAAATAAAAAATTACAACTCGGCAGTCAGTTAAATATCAGAGTGCCTACAGAGCTCTTGAAAGTGACAATAGCACAAAAAGTGATTCTCTCCCAATTCTGGGCAAGTTAAGGTGAAGAGGAGCTGGAGGCTACCAGCCAAAGTATTAAAGAGGATACTGAGAGGGCTGTGAAGAGCAAGCTGGTTCCAAAGCTCATGATCCAGTTGGGAGAGTGTTTTGATTTGTCATGGCCCAGTGGGGGGAGTGTATTGGTTTGTTGCTGTGCACTACTTGTGGTCAGCAGGCTTTATGAGCAGTACCTACTATGTGTTATTCATTACTTTCTGAAACATGAAAAAGGTAGAGAATCCAGCCTAACAACTAAGCAACCGCCATTATTGTCAGAGAGATGCTGTTGACATAGACACATGGATCCTGGTTTGCTGGAACCAGACAGGGCAGGAGTTCTTGCCACAGAGAGCTAGAAGTTCAGAACCAGAAGCAGGTGTCTGTGGCCATCTTCTATGCTTGCCAGGATAAAGGCATAAAGCAGCAGTGGGGAGTGGTTTTTGTTCCTGGAATGAGCTCACCAGGGAATTCTCTCTGCCTGTTGTGCAGCTTGTACATTTTGCATTTGATTTGACCATTTATAATGTTTCTCCCTAATCAAAGCCCTCAGTAAAACATGGGGTGGGCTGCTTGATGTATAAGAATGCTTGTTGAATAATTTATTCTCAGGAATCTTAGAAAATGCCAGAGTGAGGATATACCAGAGAATAAGCTCAGATGTAATTTTAAATAATATTCCCTAAAACAACACAAAAGGTGGCAGTTTACCCAGATATGCTAGATAGAGGAATCTTCGCCATCTGGAACACTCTGATGTATTTTTAGAGTGTAGTCTGGAGGTGGTCCTCAGAGGAAAAGCAGACCCTCTACAGCTCTGGAAATGCTGAGCCATCTGGCTGGAAAAACAGCATTAGCAAATACCTGTGGAGATTACTAACTACCTCACTCTTCCAGCGGGACCACAGGGTTTGATGATGTGCTAACTGAAAGGGACTCACTCAAATGCGAGACTGAATGGCAGAGACAGTTCAGTGATATAGGGATATATATAGACATGGCACGGTCAACAGTTAAAGCTCTACCTGGGAACTCTGTCATGTGTATGCAACAGGGCAGATTTGGGTTTTGTGAATCTTAAAAAGTATCTAATTTAGAATATCCCATTTGAGGGAAATACTACAAAATTACAAATGCAAATGGTGTCACATCACAAGCCTCGGAGTTTGCTAGTTAAGTGAGAGATCTAGGATTCCAAGCCTCGTTAGCTTTTGAAATGTCTTCCTCTATTATAGCAGTTTCAACCAATAGGAATGTAATAGGAACTCCAAATAAACCTAAAATTTTCTATCATGCACCTTATAAAAGGTAAAAATAAGCATGTAAAAGTCTTATATTTCATTTAATCCAATATGTCCGAAGTAATATTTCAATTTGTGACCAATACAAAATTAACAATATAACATTTTACACTCATTTTTAACTATGTGTTTGAACTCTGGTGTGTACTGTGTGTGTGTGTGTGTGTGTGTGTGTGTGTGTGTGTGTGTAGCATAAACCAACAAGGACTAGCCACTTGTTTAGTGTTCAGTGGTTTTGTGTGTGTGTAGGAGCCTCTGAACTAAACAAGGTGTGTCTAGAGCCTTGCTGTACTCCTAAATGACCTATGAAGTGTCATCAACACCATCACCAACACCAGCATTGCGCCGCCGCCACCACCACCACTATCATCATCATCATCATCATCATCATCATCATCATCATCGGAGAGCTTATTCAAACCCAATATGCTAGACTTTATTCAAGACACACTGAATCAGAATATAAGAATATACTCTTTAATAAGTTTTCCTGGTGATTCACAGGCACATTAAAGATTGAGATATTCTGCTCTGAATAACTAAAATTAGAAGACCTGAAAATCATTGCGGAAACAAAATACGTGAGAGTTCTCAGAGAGAGTCCTAGAGGAACAATGTTGAAAAAAAACGAGTAATGGGAGTGATTTATGGAATCCAGAAGACAGCATGACAAATGACAAATGAAGTTTGAAGAGGAGAGTTAGAACTAAAAATCATCACTGAGCAGTTTCTGGAAAAAAGATAGTTCACCATAAACTGAGTTTGGATTACTTTTGACATTGAAGAGTATGGCATCACTATGGTATAACTTAAAAGCACATCACCCAAGCAGGAGTTACAGGAATTTTTTTCAACTAAGTTGTGAAAGGCTCATAGGATGGTTCTCCTTTTCTACCACACTCATCTTCCTCCTCGGGTAACCTGTTTCAAATATTGATAGCTCTGACTACACAGAGATGTTGGAACACATATGTGTGAGGACAACGCTGCAGTTTTATGATTGAAAAATGTTAACGTGGATTCAGAACTAAAGATAAGAAGTGAGCATCCTTAATGATAGTGGCCTTGCTCAGTGATGCATGTTGTAGCTGACAGTGGCTGAAAAGCAGTGTGCAGTGTTTGAATGCTTCAGGTCTTCTGTGACTGTGAAGTATTTGTTTAATTATAAAAACATCTCTCATTACAGTTGTAAATGGTATTTATTCACCTCTTCAGAGACATCATCTTCTATTGCTAATTGGATTCAAGAAAGCATAAATGTTTTTTATTGGAGCATCAATCGTTTGTTAGGATTCAAAAGAGTCCATTTCATTTCTGAGCAGAGATGTTGTTTTGTTGTGATGGACTTTCAAAAAAAAGTACCTGGTTGATTTAGTAAACTGAGTGTTTTCATGTCTAAACAAAAGCCTAGATATGTGTAACCACATATTCAAGTTCATGGTTCCTCAATCAAGTCAATACCTGGAACATAATTGGCAACAAATAAATACAAGGGTAAATGGCAAGATAACTATGTGAATATCAGTGTGACAGTTATTTCCATTTCCTCTACTTACAGTTGATAAAAATTGCTTTAAGTTTGATTATTTTGATGAAATTAATCAGTTATTTCAATGAAATCTATTTTACCTGTTTATAAAATATAATTTATTTATTTAATGTTGGTTGATCTACTCAGAGGTTCATTTCTGTAAATTAAGGCATTAAAAAGAGACCACTGTTGGTGAATCATCTACAAATAGCCTGTATTTTTAGAGTAACCTTTCTCAAGGAGAGAAAAGAAATAGAAAATAACCCTTTAAACAATTTCATACTAGATTACTTCTGTCCTTTGTGGACAAGACACACACACACAGAGAAAAGTATTTGTTGCATGACCTGACACAAAAAACAGCCATCAGACTTAATGTTCTCATACCTTAGGACCAATCATTAGACATGTGAATATATACTATATGCCAATGGCTGTTCTAGACCATGGCAGGTACAGCTCAAAAAGACTATTTTCTGAGTCCCTTTTCTTTGGGGAAACTTTTACCCAGATATTAATTATTTAATCATATTATGAAAAAACATGGTCACAAATGAATGATGCCACAGTTCTGACTAGATCATGAAAGGAAACTTCAGACTCAGGAGATATTTACATTGAGTCTTGAATGCTGGAAGACTGGAAATAGAAAACACTAATCTCAACCAAATAATAGCAAGGTGAAAGTTCCCAGTATTCTTATAGGGTTAGTGAGTGATATCCTGGGGTGATAAGATGCAGTATGTTCTAAAGAATGAATAGTAAGTTGAGTCTGAGTTCTGAAAAGCTGTGCCCTTACTAAGAAGTGTGGTTTTAATCTATGCAACAAGGGCACCTGTGAAATGGTTCTGAGCAGTGGACCGCAATAAGTAGATGTAATTTTCAAATGATGAATTGTAAAAGACAGAACTCAGCCAGCATGCTGGCATACACCCTAATCCCAGCACTTGGGAGGCAAGAACAATAGAATCACAAGTCTGAGACCAAATTGACCTGCATAGCAAGA
>CABHPR010121694.1:5411-16191 GCA_902168415.1 Peromyscus melanophrys | reverse complement strand
CTGTGAGTTCAAGGCCAGCCTGGGCTACCAAGTGAGTTCCAGGAAAGGCGCAAAGCTACACGGAGAAACCCTGTCTCGAAAAACCAAAACCAAAACAAAAACAAAAAAAAAAACAAAAAAAAACAAAACCCTGTAGTCGCCCTATAGGGCTTCTTAAGCAGACGAGCTGCTCCTATCATGGGCTGGGGTTACGGTGACGAGAGACCACGCTAGCAGAGACCTAAGACTTCCTGGGGCCATTGCATCCTCTAACAGAACTATGGAAGACGAAGGAGAGACCACGGGTGCTTCTTCCAGGGCAGGGAGCCAGGTCTCTTCCCTGACGGACACATGCTTCGGGGATGTGAGATGAATACAGGGTTCAGTGCTGAGCTTGCTCTATGCTAACACCGCCGAGGCAGCCTCTAAGGAGAGACGCCCTGGAACAGATGACACAGTGACATCCTGGAGAAAGTGACAAGTTGTTAACAGGCAGGCAGGCGGCATGAATGGAGCCAGAGGGGCTGAGCCAGCCCCTCCCCGCACATGGCTGCGATGGAAACTGGAGATGGAGGGAGGAATAAGGGGGCCAGCGTCTCCCTGACACTCCTCTGCACAACGGATTCAGAGGCACACTCTTGCTAGAATAGGAATTGTTCAAATGTGTGAGATCCCGCCCTCCAAGCTGCATCCGTGAGAACACAGAGGCCAGTACCGTTCGTCTGGAACTAGCAGCATGGTACCAGCGGCCCACACGATGCTCTCAGTAGTCTTTGAATTACATAAGACGGAGATGAGTCGGATTTGCACAAATAAACAGGAACAGATGGGCACAGACATCCTTTGTTTGAAAAAGCGGAAGCGTTCTGAAGTAGTAGGAAATTGGTTTCAACTTTCTATCATGTAGAAGGTCCTTGCAGCCCTTACTGTAAATGTACTGGACAAGAAGCACCTGGGAGTCCCTGCTGGATGATCTGTGCACATTATCACAGTGGATTATAAGCCAAGCATTAACTTCTCTGAGTGCAGCTGTCTGTGCTGAGCTACCACACACACACACACACACACACACACACACACACACACACACCATGCATACAAACACACACATACCACACACACACATACACACTCCACACCCCCCCACACATACCCCCCACACATATACATACATACCATGCATACAAACACACACACACACCACATACACACCCCACCCCACCCCCCCCACACACCCCACACACATATACATACATACCATGTATACAAACACACACACACACCACATACACATACATACACACACACACCCCACACACACACCACACACACCACTTTAGCATCTTAGAGATCACCAAGTTATAGTTTTTTGTCTTCGCCATCCCAGGACCATGCATGCAGTTGGCCCTCAATAATCGATAAATTAATTGAGCTGCTGGGATAATCTGTCTTTGCAGGGGACCCTAGGACGGCTTTACGCACAAATTTCTGTAAGGGTCATCATCTACAAATGTGTCATTGATTAAAATGACTACAGTTGTATACCGACTATTCTCCAACTTCATGTCTACACAAGCACCCTCATTAAAACAGCAGAGCTGTGTAACTGGAGCAATTCCAGCCTATGAACTCTAGTTCCTAAGTCCCCCAACACTCGTCGTGTGCCAACAGGCACGTAAATAAATCTGAAGCCCTCACACCCCTCCACTTGTGGCTTAAACGGGGAGTTTAGAATGCTTAGGTAGTAGCCACTTGTGCCTGGGGATGCATGCCTTAGCACGCAAATCTTCTTAAATTTTATTATAATTGTTAATTACATGTAATAGTGTGCATTGACTGCAGGTGCCTTTGGAGGCCAGAGGCATCAGAACACCCCGGAGCTTGAGTTACAGGAGGTTGTAAGCCACCCAGTGTGGGTGCTGGGGACCAAACTCAAGTCCTCTGCAGGAGAAGTACTTGCTCTTAACCACTGAGCCATCTCTCCAGCACCAGCATGCAAATTTGAAGAGTTTTAACCATCGTGAGAGATAATGTAGGTTTTAAAGAACTGTAGACATGTCACAGAATCTCTCAGGAACTTCTGAGTAACCTCAAGCCTCATTAGGTCTCACTAAATTACCTTCATCATCTTGGGCAACTCCTTGCACCCCTGACAAATGGGAAGTCTGACTCTGAGTTCTCTAGCTAGCTGCCAAATCCACAGGAACGCACAGACAAGAAAGCTACCTCTCCAGGTCCAGAATTTCTTTTAAAATGCCAGAAGACTTGTTTCTTTTCTTTGATTTTTTATGTGTGTGGGTGTTCTGTCTGCATACACGCCTGTGCACCACATGTTGTTTAGTGCCTGCAGAGACCAGAACAGGGTGACAGATGCCCTGGAGTTACAGACAGTTGTGAGAGGCTGTGTAGGTGCTGAGAATTGAACCCAGATCCTCTGGAAGAACAGCAAGTGCTTTTAACCACTGAGCCATCTCTCCAGCCCCAAGAATTTTTTAAAAATAAATCACAGACCATGAATCATTTAATTTTTTTTGTAAGGGTGATTTAATACCAGCTCACAGAATACCTGTGACACTGTTTTGCAGAATATATCATTCACAAACTTGATCTTGGACTATTATTACTTAAACAAGTGGTTCTCGACCTGTGGGTCAGGACCTCCATAGAAACAGCATATCAGATATCCTATATACCAGATATTTACATTATGATTTATCACAGTAAAAAAAAATAACAGGTATGAAGTAGCAACAAAATAATGTTATGGTTGGGGGTCAGCACAACATGAGGAACTGTAATAAAGGGCTGCAGCATTAGGAAGTTTGAAAACCACTGAAACATTCACTTTCTCTTGACAGTTCCTTCCGGTGAGAGACATCCAACACAAGAGCATCTCCGCTCTTGTGATGCATTTCATAAAAAAACTATATACACGGAGTAAGTTCCGACAGCTACATCAAAGAGAATGCCCAGAGGCCAGTGAAAACATGAAATGCTGAATACCGTGGTTACCAGGGATATGTAAGTTAAATCACAATGGGATCCCACAGCACACCCCTGAAATGACAGAACGGGCTGATATCACCGACTGCTGACCCAGAGGTGCAGTGACTGAAACTCCTGCATGTTGTGAGTGAACCTGAAAACGATCCTGCAGCTTGAGAAAATAGAATGGCTGCGTCTTAGTAACTTAAAATCCACTTCGTACCAATCTTACTAAGTGTTTACCCAAGTTAACAATCAAACAGCTTCTGACCATGGCGGTGCACGCCGGTGGTCCAGAACTCAGGAGTTAAACGTAGGAAGGCGACAAGTTCAGGGTCAGCTCCTGTCTCAAAAAAGAAAATAATGAGGGGGGGGGGGGAGGGAGAGAGAGGGAGAGAGAGAGGGAGAGAGAGGGAGAGAGAGGGAGAGAGAGGCGGGAGGAGAGAGAGAGAAACATCCGTTTGCACAAAGATTTGAACTTGCATGTCCCTAGCTGCTCTTACTCATTTACAGCTAAAACCTAGGAAAAGCTCAACTGTCCCTCGCTTAATAAAACTGGTTTTGAAATTACAGCATGCCCATGTAACAGTGCTCAGCAATAAAACAGAGCGGTCTCAGAATGCGGGCAACGTGAACAGATGACCAGTGTTACTACGCTCACCAAAGGGGCTATGTACCGTGACTTCATTGCATAAAATTAAACACACACACACACACACACACACACACACACACACACACACACACACACAAAAACCCACCACCAAAAAGCACTGGCTGCCAGGGTCAGGAGTAGAGGGTTCATCTCCAGTGGAACAGAGGGTCAGTTCTGAGATAATGACATGTGGTTGCCATAGAGGTGGCCATACCACCAAACACTGAATGCATAACCTAAATTTATTGTGCACAGAACAGATCTCCATTAAGCCGTTGGTTGTTTTTTTAACTTTCAAAAAACAACTTTGATTTCTTTGGCACCTCGAGACAAGCTGGGGTCAAGGACTTCTGGGGGCTGTAATGAACTATTAAAAGTCGAGGCACTTGGCAAGGAGCTGAAGACTGGCCATACACCAGCTGCATGCCTCCCTGAATCCTTATTGGCTTACTAAGCCTTTTAAAATGCTTCCCGAATACACCGGTCTGTCAATTCTTTCAACTGACCCCACCTCGGTCATGTTGCTGGATCATGCAGGGCCTCGGCATCTGAGGCCTGGTCTGGCCCCTCTGATGTCTCTCCACAGGACATCTGTCAGCATCTATATGGCATGTTAAAGGCTTTCACAACCCTAAGGGAGCCCTACCCCCTGTGGAGGTGCATGCTGACACCCTAACTCCTCCCCATGAGTCAGTACTTCCCAAAATGCACCTGATTTATTACAAATGGAGAATGACCGGGCCAACAAGATGACTCCGTGAGCAAATGCAATCTGCCAGGCCAGACGACCTGCGCTCAACCCCTAGACCCACACGGTAGAAGGAAGGAACCGACTCCAGCAGGTTGTTCTTTGACCTCTATACAGGCACCATGAAATAAAAACACTAACTATGGGCTGGAGAGATGGCTCAGCAGCTACAGAGCACCTACTACTCTTGCAGAGGATACAGGTTTGGCTCCCAGCACACACCAGGCCGTTCACAACTATCTCTAGCTCCAGTTCTAGGGGATCTGATGCCCTCTTCTGGCCTCCGCAGGCTTCTGCCTGTACAAGGTGCCTATAAACTAACCCCAAGGACACATGAAACACACACAAAAATAATAAATGTCAAAATATCAAAAGCCTTCTGTGTGTCGGGCTGGATATCAGAGGGTAGTGGAGGCAGTGTTTCTATCCCAAGATCACATGCTAATATTACAAGAGCTTCGTAATAGATGTGCGAGACAGCCACGGCAGGATCCTCACTGTTGAGGGTAAAGCCAGGCTCAAGAATAAGTAAAATTATAGGCGGGAGAGACGGCTCCAGGTTAAGGGCGTAGACTGACCTTGCAGGGGACCAGAGCTTGGCTCCTAGCACCCATGCTGGGCAGCTCACCGCTGCCTGTACAACACTGGCCTCCATGGACACCTGCACTCATGTGCACAGACAGACAGACAGACACACACACACAGACACACACACACAGACACACACACACACACTTAAAAATAAAAATAAACCTTAAAAAAATTAAGTAAACTTTCCAATTAACAGGTGTCAATCCAGATTAGGTGTCAAATCCTGCCGTCTGTCTGTCCTTCCACCATGACCCCCAGCATTTTGATGACACGGGTGCAGCCTAATATTCCAGAGTCCTCATTGACCCTCATCAAGACCAGCTTACAACAAAACCTAGGAACCCAGCCGTGTTTGCAGGGTGACCCCTCTGGCCACACCCCATGCACCCGCTGCCTATAGCACCTTCCCAAGGGCCCCCCTGTCCTGGAAGGGCTAGCGCATGCAAGGCTACTCAACTCGTCCCAGAACACTGGCCTGCAGGGACAAATAAGCCTCTGCCAGGTGCTGTCAATTTCTGTGACCTTTCCTCCGCCTGCCTCCTATACTGCCCCACCCTGGTAAATCAGACGTGCAATCCAGGCGATGAATCCACCTGCTCTTTCCTCTCGGGGCATCATCTCTGGCCTCGGCAACAGCTTTCCTCTAGGACAGTGGTTCTCACCCTTCCTAACGCTGCAATCCTTTAATACAGTTCCTCATGTTGCAGTGACCCTCTCCCCCTAAAACCATAACACCATTTTTGTTGCCGCTTCATAACTGTAATTTTTGCTACTGTTATGAATCGTCATGTAAATATCTGTGTTTTCTGCTGGTCAATCCCCGAAGTGGTTTCGACCCACGGGGTGGGAACAGCGGCTCGAGAACAAGCCTGGCTGGCTCTCAGGAAGTGCTTATGGCAGCCTCGGCCTTGTGAATCCCCAGAAATCGCTCTCCAACTGAGCACAGGGTTAAGCCCAAATGTGTGATTGGAGTTTGTAAGTATGAAGCCATTAGACTCGGCCATGGCGTCATCACAGAAATGAAACTTACTATATAAGGAAGGCAGTGCTGTTCCCTTGAGTTGTGAGGGCAGAATGAGGCAGGGGCAGGGAGGCTAAGGCAGAGCTCAGGTCCAGACCTTGGTACAAGGAGATCAACTTCGCTCTAAATTCATCCCATACTTAAGGCCTCAGGGATAAGGGCATCAGCACCACAGCTTTGCAGCCGGGAAAGACAGCATCAGATATTTGCTCTACTAACAGAGCAAAGCAGGCCCCCAACCCTGAGGGCCAGCCCGGGTCCACCAGGGTGACCTTGGCCAAATGACGACCTCTTAGCTCTTACAAGGGCCCAAAGCATGCAGTATGTCATGTGGATACCAAAATTAAATCACCCGGAACCTAAAATTCTAGGCTTTTAAGATGCCATGGGCAGGTGGCATTACATTCTTTAACACACTGCATGTCCTTCCGAATTCAGGAACACGGAGAAGTCTCTGTGACAGTACATGAAGGCCAGCCCTACGGACACCCAACACCGTGTTTCATCTACAAGTCCAAGCTAAGGAAAGTCACCAAGTATCTGACCAGGAGGCACGGTGGAAGTGGTGGGCGGAACAAGCAGGAGGAAGTGGAAGGGACTCCCGCACCAGAGAGGCCTGCACCTCCGAGAGCAGCCCTGGGAGAGGTGCACAGAGGGAGAAGTCAAAGCCCCAAAGGCCAGCCTTCAGGGGGCAGCTGACCAGCCATTGCTGGAGTAAGTGACTCTCAACCCCGCCCGCCTTTCCACCATATCCTCGTACCTCTGCCATTACTGGATAATGGGAAAGCTTCAGAGACATTAATTATCCAGAGGAAGTAACAGCAAAATACCGGGAGGGTTTTTGGGGGAGTGGGGGCACATATGTGGAGATCGGAGGACAACTCTGGGGTTGATGCTCCTCCTCCACCCTCCAGAGGCGCGGTCTCTCTCATTGCTTCTGACGTGCCCACATCGCCGATACTTCAGGCTAGCTGGCCCAGGAGCTCCACTTCCCATCTCACTGTAAGGTGCCGAGATTAAAGGTGCACTCTGCTGCATCCAGCTATTAGGTGGGTTCTGGGGATTTGAACTGGGTAATCAGGTGTGGACAACAAATGCTTTTACCCACGGACCATCTCCCCAGCCCCACTAATGGGTTTTTTTTTCTAAAAAAAAAAAAAAAAAAAAAAAAAAAATTAGTTGGAAATCCAAGAGAAGGCAATTTTTTTGTCTCCTGTTTTCTTTCTTTCTTAGATGGATTTATTTTATTGGTGTGGGTATTTTGCCCGCATGCGTATCTGTGTACTCCAGGTGTGTCTGGTGTCCGTAGAAAGCAGAAGGCTTCAACACTATCTCAGGACTCGGGATTGTTGGGTGCATCAAGGATTCTCCCTTGGAAGGTTACGGGTTTGGTCTCATGTTAGTGTGGGGAACAAAAACAGCCCACTCCGTGGTGTTTGCCTTCTTAGTTAGACACCTGCCACCTCTCACTGCTGTCAGCTAGGGATCCTCCCCTCGGCCAGGGTGAGACTCCGGGGCAGCTGAGCTCATGGGCCTTTTCGGTCTGGTTCATGGGCACATTCCAGATGGCAGAGGTTGCTAAAAGTCTGACCTCTGGGTAAGTGGAGCATAATTACGACTAAAAGCTTGGAGGGCACGCATCACGGAGAGGTTATCCGAGTACGGCGGGAGGAGAGGAGAGGAAGACGGCCAAAGAGTGACAGTTGCCTGGTTCCACCAAGCTTATACCGGGTTTTAGAGTAAAGATAGCCTATCAGGGCTGGGAATGTTAGTATGTACAGAGCTAAAAGGGACACCCGCTACACACACTGAACACCTCCTCTGGGCCTGGCACTGGCCTACGTATTGTCTAAGTCACATCGTTTCACTGATGACTTAGCAGTATCCGCAAATTCAGGATGAGGAATCAAGGGACCAGAGGACTCTTTAAGAGCAGACACATAAGCTGATGTGTTGAACATCCATGCTCCTTCCCCTGGACCACGCTGGCTATTCTAACAGAAGCCATCAGCACACCCACAAAGCGTTTGAGTCGGAAGGCTATAAACTGGGGCAGAACACAGCCCCTGAGGTGATGAGGTCTTGAGGCCAATATCCTTTTAGGCGGGCAAATTGCTAAACTGATCCACCCAGCAAATGAGGAGTGCACGCCATCTGGGACTCCCCAAGCATCTGGCGGCTTGAAATCGGTCCAAGATGGCAGCCATTCTGGTGAAGGGCGAGTCAGTCTCCTTAACTGCCACCCCAGCACTGGTTCTGTACAGACCGTGCCTCAGAACTCCAGAGCTAACAGACCCAGGGCAAGCAGCCTTGTGTGGAGACCATCACCTCCTCCTGAGGACCAAGGGTGGGTTGAGCAATCTGGGCGCAAACAGGATCAAGAGCATCCGTAGAGAAACTCAAAGTGCACTGCGCTGAAGACGGAACCGGAGACTTCCCACACTTCTTTTTATTCTGGAGACAGGATGGCACCTTATACACCACAGAATGGATAAAATAGCACATATGCCCGCCTGCTCTGCGTTGCATACCTGTTTGGAGGCTGGAGATTCGGTCCAGTAAAATGCTTGTATAAGGACTTGATTTCCACCCCCCTGCTGATGTTAATTAAAAACTGGCCGCAGTGACACACATCTGTAATCCCAGTGCTGGGGAGGCAGAAACCGGAAGGTATCTAGGGCTTGCTCGCTAGCCAGTCTGGTCGAATAGTTAAGAGACTGTATCTCAAACTAAGGTGAAGAATGATTGGGGAAGACACTAGACACCAAGCTCTGGTCCTAGCAGGCAGGAAGTCCTGGGTTCTAGCCCCAGCAGTGCATTTTAAAAAGATTCTTTTTTTAAAGTCTGGGAGCTGGAGAGATGGCTCAGTTAAGAGTACTTGTTGCTCCTGTAGAGGACCTGGATTTGGTTCCCATCATCCCATGGCAACTTTCAACCAACCATCCACAATTCCAGTTCCAAGGGATTCACCGTTCTCTCCTGGGCTCTGCAAGCACCAGGCATGCACACAGTGCACTATATACATGCCAGCAAAACGCTCATATACATAAGACAAAAATAATAATCTTCATTTAAAAGTCTGGTCTGACTTTTTTGAAAAGACCTTAGAAAATTCTACCCTTTTTTTTTGGGGGGGGGGATAAGTGTAAAGACCAAGCCCAAATCAATCAGCTTTACCAGGGACAAAGCCAAGACCCCAGCTAGGTCTCGACGTGTGACTGGACTCCTCCCTCGTCTCAGACCACACAACTCTCTATCCTTTAGAACTAAAACAATCATGCCTTCCCTGGGCTTAGTCTTAATAGTTTGGTGATTACACAATCAAGCATGGCGGTCTATTCTCTTGCACCTGAGTGCCAAACACCACCACAGCAAAAACATTCACTGTGGATGAAGAGTTCCTCCTCAGGCACTGTTCCGGGTGCTAGCCTCTGAGGTACAAGAAGCAAAGGCCAGGTGTCATTCCAGTGGAGAGACATGGATTGACAAACACATGGTATACCACAGTGACAGGTGGGGGAAACTGAGGTAGAATCCAGCCAGCCCACCAGGAGGGCTCTCTGTAGGCTCCGTTCACTGGCGCAGCAGCAGCAGCAGCAGCCAGGAGGCATTTGGTGTCTGAAGAGATGAATGAGAAGGATGCTCCTTGGGAAGGAAAGTGACATTTGAGCAAGACACGTTTATAAAAAAAGACTTGGAAACTAAGTTTAGGTTACAGAGGGGAACTGTCATCACTTTGACAAACAACCAGAAATAAATATGTGACTAATGGGTTTAGGGTTTGTTTGCACAGAGCTCTCCACACCCAGCACAGCAAACAGCCTGAGAAAGAACAGATAAGACCATAGCTACGCATGCTGGCCATGTTTCAGGGACCCCAAAGTCACCCCAAGTGTCTCCAGAGCCCAGCAACAGCAGCTCCACACTAATCACTCCATAGAACTGGAAAAACACAGTACTCAACAAAGCTATGGCCAGTCTTCCTCAGACCGGAAGCCCAGGAAAAGCTCAGTTCCCAGTATGCACAGCTCCTGTTAGCAACACCATTAATACCGTTACCACTCTCCATAGACAACCACCCTCCATGGACGCCTAGCCTCCATGGACACCCACTACCCAAGGACACCCATCACGTACTGCATACACACCACCACACAGAGTTCATAATGCAACAGAATAGGTAGCCAAATGACTTGTCCTCCCAAGCTGCCCCACGTATAAAAGCTTACATCTGACCTTGGGCTGCATGAACCCCAAACCATTCCTACCCTGGTATGGGTCCAATTAATGCTGGGGAAACGTACCATAATGTTATCCTGTAAAGCAAGAATCGTTCTTGGCAGAGAGAAGGTCACACGACCATACTGCTTATATGAGCCTTCCTTCTACAAGGCCTAGGGGATAGTCCCCCCTCCCCCAGCTCTTGCTATCCTGGAACTCAGAGATCCACCTGCCTCTGCCTCCGAGTGCTGGCACTGAAGGTGTGTGCCAGCATACCCAGCCTAACGTCATATATCCTTAGACTATAAGCCCACTGCCAACTCACTGCCCGAGGGATGAGTGGCAGTCACAGGCACTGTTGACACTGTGCTACAATTGTAGTTGTGACAACCCGGGTGAGCAATTCTGTCCCCTGACACAGCAAATGCCAAGACCCCCTGGCCCTTATAGAAGGGCTTCATGCAAACATTCTTCAACTCCATTTGGTGTCTAGAGTGTATGAAGCACTTGTGAGTGCTGTCACAGTCAGCTCTGCAATCTGCGTGTGTGTAAGCAGGCGTGTGCATCGTGGGGGGGGGGG
>CABHPR010121693.1:27059-52180 GCA_902168415.1 Peromyscus melanophrys | reverse complement strand
TCTCTCTCTCTCTCTCTCTCTCTCTCTCTCTCTGTGTCTCTCTCTCTGTGTCTCTCTCTCTCTCTCTCGTCTTTTGAGACAGCCTTGCTGTCCTGGAACTAGTGCTGTAGACCATGTTGGCCTCAAACTCCGAGAGAGCCTCTCTGCCTCCCGAGTGCTGGGATTAAAGGCGTGCACCACAGATGGCCATAGGCCCATGTTGACAGGGCTAGTTTGGTAAGGTGAAACAGACAGCTTTTGGAATGTTGAGAGTACATAGGATCCTAGCTGGAACAATTCCAGGCTAAATTTAATGAATTAGATGATAATAATATAATTAGCAAGCTGATAATCATTATGTCTTCAGGTCTTGTGGATTACGTCTGTCTGGTGCACTGAATTGCAGTGTAGGTATGACTCACTGTCTTTTGTGACTGACAGGATACTGTCTGAATTTTGCTATTATTTTAAAACCTGAGAAACAGTTGCTTATCTAGTACTAGTTTATTATTGTCTTAATTGTTAAATAAACATTGTATTAGCTTGCTTACTTTATAAAGTTACTTGAACCTTCTGACTTGCCAGAAGTTTCTACTGGCGTCTTTTTTTTTTTTTTTTGGTTTGGTTTTTCGAGACAGAGTTTCTCTGTGTAGCTTTGGAGCCTGTCCTGGAACTTACTCTGTAGCCCAGGCTGGCCTCGAACTCACAGAGATCCACCTGCCTCTGCCTCCCGAGTGCTGGGATTAAAGGTGTGCGCCACCACCGCCAGGCTCTAAAGGAGTCTTAATGAGAGCTTCCTTAAAATTGTTTATTTGTGGGTAATTGTCTTTGAAGTAAGGTAGCCAAATATTAACCGAATTTTATATTTCTTTTTGGCAACAGTTCTTGTGACTTCTCACCAGGTGATTTGGTTTGGGCTAAGATGGAAGGTTACCCCTGGTGGCCTTGCCTGGTTTATGATCACCCCTTTGATGGAACATTCATCCGGAAGAAAGGGAAAACCGTCCGTGTTCATGTACAGTTTTTTGATGACAGTCCAACAAGGGGCTGGGTTAGCAAAAGGCTGTTGAAGCCATATACAGGTAAGAGACACAGGGTGAGTAGGAAAGGAGAGACTGATTCTCCGTTCCACAGGGAGTGTGTGTGCGTGCGTGTGCGCATGCCTCCCCTTAGCAAATTGCAGAAATAGCATTTGTAAGGTTTCTGACATGATAAAGAGAGACAGGATGCAGCTGGTCTTAGATACTTCGTTTTGTATGGGATTTTCATTTTTGTCTTTTGACTGCTTACAGTAAATAAAGCCCTTCAAGGAAAATTTGTCTCTTGATGGGAGTTAGTTAACTGAACTATGGAATAGACATGAGAAGGGTAAAAGGTTACATTAGGGGTTGGGGATTTAGCTCAGTGGTAGAGCGCTTGCCTAGCAAGCACAAGGCCCTGGGTTCAATCCTCAGCTCCCCCCCCCCCCCCCAAAAGTTACATTAGTTCTATTTTGAAGGAATAAGTAGGTAATGTAAGCAGGATGATAGCATGGATCGGTGACATTCTCAGTGACAGATGCACACCACATGGCCTCCTAAACGATAATCTGTGAGTGCATTTGAGTTGTGTTTCACACCAGAACTCTGTTTATGAGCCCAGCTTTATCTGCGCAGACGCCAGCAGTGCTGCACGTCTGACCCCAGCTGGCCAGGCATCTCTTGTCGCTGGAGTTCTAGGCAGTGCACACACGGTGTAATTGCGGGCTGCAGTACACTGTACATGGCCTGCGAGCAAGTCCACGTCCTGTATTCTCAGGCACCCATCCCAGGCCAGCACTTTGAACTCTTTGGGGTGCGATACAACAGGGCCAGCTTCCCAGAACTCTTCTGAAGAACTAAACCTTTTGGCTAATGTGCTTGTCCTGCAAAAGGTAGGTTTACTGAAAAACACACTGTCAGAATGGAAAGAGAACCAGGAAGTTGATTCTACTCTTCTGCTTACCTGCTGCATTATCTTGGTGAATGATACTGTTTCTCATATATAAAATGACTTCTTATGGCAGCAGATGATAAATGAGTTCTTCAGGATTATTATTATTATTATTATTATTATTGGCTTTTCGAGACAGGGTTTCTTTAACAGCCCTGTCCTGGAACTCACTCTGTAGACCAGGCTGGCCTCCAACTCACAGAGATCCATCCGCCTGCCTCTGCCTCCCGAGTGCTGAGATTAAAGTTGTACACCACCACCACCCTGTTCTTGAGGATTTTTGTATTTTAAAACTGCCTGGGCAAAATAAGAGATCAGGAAATGTTGTCATTGTGTAAATGAAATGTTGTGTCTTGGTCTTTAACATTTTGTCCTTTGTTCTTTTAAATTCCCATTTGTTGGGCTGAGGGTATATTTTGGTGATGGAGCCCTTGCCCAGAACGTGCACAAGTTTTTCCTTCTAGTGTTGGGGAAACTAGCCCTGGTTGTCCTGGATATTGTTATGTTGACAAGGCTGGCCTCAAACTCACAAGAGATCCACTTGCTTCTGCTTCCATTTCATAGTCCTGGTAAAGGGGTTCAGCTCTGCTCACTTTCACAACTGGATTTAGGTTCCAGTCCTCTGAGAAGGACAAACAGGTGTCTCTCCCAACACAGGGCCATTTATCTACAAGTCCTTATATTCAGGGTCGAGGGAGAGAACAAACATACAGGGTCTAAGTCAGCGTCACGGTATCTCAAGGACAAACCCAGCAGTCCCCTTCTGAGTCACAGCCAAGCTTGTGCAGATGTGTCCAAAAATGTTAAGACTAAACCTCAGCCAATTAAAAGTATACTAATGTAACTGCTGCCTGCTTAACCAGTTATATATGACCCGGAAACTCGCCTTAGCTCTTGGTGGTCGCCCTTTTGTGCAGGTGTCGATCCCTGCATGCCTAGGCTGGCCTTTCAATTTTTTTTTTTTTTTTTGGTTTTGAGACAAGGTGTCTTTATGTAGCCCTGGCTATTCTGGAACTTACTATGTAGACCAGTCTGGACTCAGATCTGCCCGTCTCTGCTTCCCTGTGCTAAGATTAAAGGTGTGTGCCACCACAGTCTGTTTGCTTTGAATTTGAACTCCTCCTCCTTCAGTTTCTCTTTGAGTTGGGATTACAGTCCCACCACTAGGTTAGGTTCCAGCAAGCACCTAGTTTCTTTAAAAAAAAAAAAAAAAAAAAGTTGAAATGCTTGTTTTTGGTTTTTTTGAGACAGAGTTTCTCCATGTAGTTTTTGGAGCCTGTCCTGGATGTCTCTGTAGACCAGGCTGGCCTCGAACTCACAGAGATCCGCCTGGCTCTGCCTCCCAAGTGCTGGGATTAAAGGCGTGCGCCACCACCGCCTGGCGAAATGCTTGTTTTAATACGTTAGCCAAGAGCATGGAGGGAGAGGCCTCTTTTGTTGAAATTGTGTGTTGTAGTTACTGGATCAAGTGTTGTGAGGTGTGGTGTGTTTAGACTCACCTCACAGTTGATAATTCTTGTTGCAGGTTATAGCTTTTGCTCTTTAGGGAAAGGGTAAAGGTGTACCTTCAGTTTGTCTTCGATGGTCCATAAACGTTGTTAGTTCCACTGAAGTTTAGGTAGTCCTTTTTCCATGTGCAGAAAGAAGGTAAGAGAATGCTTTGGATCTGTTTCACTTAGACATTTGGCTTTCTTTTCCAGTCATGGTTATATTTCAGCAGAACCATTCAGACACACTTCTGTTTCTAGTGACTGTCTTAGAAAAGTAATTTTAACATTACATTTGTGATGCTAAGTTTGTGTTGGATAGAAGTGTTCTCACTTAAGATAATGATGAAAAACAAGTTCTAGGGATTGATGATAGGGCTTCATGATAGGCCAGTATCCAACCATTGCATTCCCTTTCCAGGAAATAGAGTTTAAATGAAGAGTTTTATTTTAAAGCAGAGGTCTTTGAATGTTGCATTTTTAACTGGTAGGCCCCTTGTTAAAGAAATGCAGTGTGGTTCTACTTTCCTAAAGCCTAGGCTGGGCACCAGCTCTGTAGCTGAACATGGATTGAGCTCCTGACTGCTGTCTGTCTCCCAAGTGCTAGAGATTACATTTAGTATTGCCGCTTCTGGTTTACATGGTGCTAGGGTAACGACTCAGGGCCTCATACATGCTAGGCAAGCACTCTAACAGTTGAGTTAATTCAGCCTGGTTATCAAGTTACTTATTGAAATAAATCTGAAATCACATTTGTATCTGCTTCACTGTGAGGCTTGTCATACCTTGGCCTGTGATTCTGAGACATTAGAAGAGTGGCCTCGATGATTGGACAGGGCAAAATCAAAGAAGTAAAATTGGTGATTCCAGTTTCATTGCTACCTTTCCCTGAAAATTCCTTCCTATAAACTTTTGATCTATGTATATGAAAAAATGGGGCATTAAAAATTATAGCTGATTGTAACCATTCTTGTTCATGTTGTGATTTGGCCAACTATCCACCTACCATGTTCTTATTGTAAATATATTTCTAGGTTCAAAGTCCAAGGAAGCCCAAAAGGGAGGTCATTTCTACAGTTCAAAGTCTGAAATACTCAGAGCAATGCAACGTGCAGATGAAGCCTTAAGTAAAGACAAGATTAAGAGGCTTGAGTTGGCAGTGTGTGATGAGCCTTCAGAGCCAGAAGAGGAGGAAGAGACAGAGGTCAGGCTTCAGTTCTCTTTAAGAGGGTGATGGGGAAAATGATATGTGATGAAAGATAACAAAAAATATTAAGCTGGGCGGTGGTGGTGCACGCCTTTAATCCCAGCGCTTGGGAGGCAAAGGCAGGTGGATCTCCAGGCTGACCTGGTCTACAGAGTGAGTTCCAGGACAGACAGACAGGGCTACATTGAAAAACCCCATCTCAAAAAAAGGGTAATTTTATGTGATTGTCCAGTGCTTATACATGCATACGTCTGTACTTCCCTGGATAGGAAGTTATGTTAGCTTATTTAGAATTTCAACAGTTTCTTCCCCCTTTCTTGAGACAGTCTTTGTAGCTGAAACTAGCCTCAAGCTCAGAATCTTCTGACTTCCTGCCTTTCAAATATTAGGATTACAGACTGTTATATGTGTTGTCTCCCAGTCCTGGGGATTGACCCCAGGGTCTCATACCCTGTGCTCTTCCACTTAGCCCACCCACCTCCTTCAGAGAAAAAAGCTATTTTTATTTGAGATAGGCCAGCCTAGAACTCCTGGTTCAACCTCACAAGAAATTGGATTACAGACCTGTGGTATCGGGTTCAGTTTATGTTTAAAGTCTGGCTAAACTGAAATAGCTTGAAGAACACTTTCTCTCAGAGTGTGTGACGTTGCAGCATGCGCACAGCAGTATTGCTTTGGGTTCTTTGAGACAGGCTCTTGTGTTTCCTAGGCTGGCTTTGAACTCACGTGATTCTCCTGCTTCCACCTCCCAAGTGCTGGAATTACAGTGTATGCCAACATTCCTGGTGTATGAGTTGTTGGGGTCAAACCCGGGAATCTGCATGTTAGTGAACCGAGCTACATCCTGCCCCATGCTGGCCTCACTATTCCAGTAATCTTTGTGCTTCAGCCTCCCAAGTGCTGGGGTTATGAGCCTGAGTCATAGCATCTGGGTTCTACTCAAGTATTTTCCAGATTTTTTGTTTTTAAATTTTTTACTTGTGGTGCCAGAGATTGAACTTAGGGCCTTTGTTTTGTTAAATTTTTTTCTCTTTGTCTGGCAGGCGTACACAGCTCCTGTGTCCGATAAGAGTGAGGAGGATAACCATCCAAACGAAAGCGAAGAAGAAGTACAGCCTAAGGTGCAGGGGCCTAGGCGAAGCAGCCGGCAAGTGAAAAAGCGCAGGGTCATATCGGATTCTGAGAGTGACATCGGGGGCTCCGATGTGGAATTCAAGCCAGACACTAAGCAAGACGGAAGCAGCGACGAAATGAGCAGTGGGGCTGGAGACAGCGATAGCGAAGGCCTGGGCACCATTGCCAAAGGTGCTCCAAAACGGAAGAGGACAGTGGCTGGTCACAGTGCATTGAAAAGGAAGAGTTCAAAGAAGGAAACCCCCTCAGCCACCAAACGAGCAACTCGAATTTTGTCAGAAACCAAGAGTACCTTGAGTGCTTTCTCTGCCCCTCCAAATTCTGAATCCCAAACCCATGTCAGTGGAGGAGATGACAGTAGTGGACCCACTACCTGGTACCATGAGACTTTAGAGTGGCTTAAGCCAGAAAAGAGAAGAGATGAGCACAGGAGACGGCCTGATCACCCCGATTTTAATCCTTGCACACTGTATGTGCCTGAAGATTTCCTTAATACTTGTACTCCAGGGATGAGGAAGTGGTGGCAGATTAAGTCTCAGAACTTTGATCTTGTCATCTTTTATAAGGTGGGCAAGTTTTATGAATTGTATCACATGGATGCTGTCATTGGAGTCAATGAGCTGGGGCTGGTATTCATGAAGGGCAACTGGGCCCATTCTGGTTTTCCGGAAATTGCCTTTGGCCGCTTTTCAGATTCCTTGGTGCAGAAGGGCTATAAAGTAGCACGAGTGGAACAGACTGAGACTCCAGAGATGATGGAGGCACGGTGCCGAAAGATGGCACATGTGTCCAAGTTTGACAGAGTGGTGAAGAGGGAGGTGTGCAGGATCATTACCAAGGGCACACAGACGTATGGGGTGCTAGAAGGTGAGCCCTCTGAGAACCACAGCAGGTATCTTCTTAGCCTTAAAGAGAAAGAGGAGGATTCTTCTGGTCACACCCGGGTATATGGTGTGTGCTTCGTGGACACTTCACTGGGCAAGTTTTTCCTGGGTCAGTTTTCGGATGATCGCCATTGTTCCAGATTTAGGACTCTTGTGGCACACTATCCTCCAGTACAGATTTTGTTTGAGAAAGGAAATCTCTCAACAGAAACCAAAACAGTCCTGAAGGGTTCATTGTCCTCTTGTCTTCAGGAAGGTCTGATACCAGGTTCCCAATTTTGGGATGCCACTAAGACGCTGAGAACACTCCTTGAAGAAGGCTATTTTACTGGGAAGTCAGGCGAAGACAGTGGTGCAGGTGCAGTACTGCCCCGGGTGCTTAAGGGCATGACCTCGGAGTCGGATTCCGTTGGGCTGACCCCAGGAGAGAAGAGTGAATTGGCCCTCTCTGCTCTAGGTGGTTGTGTTTTTTACCTCAAAAAATGCCTGATTGATCAGGAGCTTCTGTCAATGGCCAATTTTGAAGACTATGTTCCCTTGGATTCTGACATGGTCACCACAGTAAGACCTGGTGCTCTCTTTACTAGTGCC
Organism: Peromyscus melanophrys; assembly: GCA_902168415.1. NCBI lineage: Eukaryota > Metazoa > Chordata > Mammalia > Rodentia > Cricetidae > Peromyscus > Peromyscus melanophrys. The sequence goes on along the minus strand of CABHPR010121693.1, from coordinate 44,927 downwards.
AATCAGCGAATGGTGCTAGATGCAGTGACGTTAAACAACTTGGAGATTTTCCTGAATGGGACAAATGGTTCTACTGAAGGGACTTTGCTAGAGAGGCTTGATACTTGCCATACTCCCTTTGGCAAGCGGCTCCTAAAACAGTGGCTTTGTGCCCCCCTCTGCAGCCCTGGTGCCATCAGTGATCGCTTAGATGCTGTGGAAGACCTGATGGCTTTGCCTGACAAAATCACTGAAGTTGCAGACCTCCTAAAGAAGCTACCAGATCTTGAGAGGCTACTGAGTAAGATCCATAATATTGGTTCTCCCCTAAGGAACCAAAACCACCCAGACAGCAGGGCTATAATGTATGAAGAAACCACATACAGCAAAAAAAAGATCATTGATTTTCTTTCTGCTCTAGAAGGATTCAAAGTAATAAGTAAGATTATAGGGCTTATGGAGGATGTCACTGATGATTTTAAGTCCAAAACCCTTAAGCAGGTTGTTACTCCACAGACAAAGAGCCCTGAAGGCCGCTTTCCTGATCTGACTGAAGAACTGGACAGATGGTATACTGCTTTTGACCACGAGAAGGCTCGAAAGACTGGACTCATTACTCCAAAGGCAGGGTTTGACTCTGATTATGACCAAGCACTTGCTGACATACGAGAGAATGAACAGGGCCTCCTGGAGTACTTAGAAAAACAGCGTAGTCGGATTGGCTGCAGAACCATAGTCTACTGGGGAATTGGTAGGAACCGCTACCAGTTGGAGATTCCAGACAGTTTTACTACCCGTAACCTACCGGAAGAATATGAGTTGAAATCTACTAGAAAGGGCTGTAAACGATACTGGACCAAAACAATTGAGAAGAAATTAGCTAATCTTATAAATGCCGAAGAACGTAGGGACACATCTTTGAAGGACTGCATGAGGCGGCTATTCTATAACTTTGATAAAAATTACAAGGACTGGCAGTCTGCTGTAGAGTGCATTGCAGTGTTGGGTAAGGCTTTAAACAACCCTGTTCCCCAGGCTTTGACTGATAAATCTTTGTGTCTCAGCTATACATCTCTAAACATGGGTGTGTGTATTGACATGTATGTATACATGCTTGTTTTGGGTCAAACTGCTATATATATTGCACAAGGTAATTTAAATAACTGAAACTTGGTTTTTAGCCATATGACATTTTTTTCTCTGTTGTTGGAATGGTTGAATTGTATTGAACAAAGATTTTTTTTTCCAGATTTTTAAAAATTGGTAGTATGTCATTTCTTTTTTTTGTTTGAGACAGAATCTCTAGCCCAAGCTGTCCTTGAACTCCTGGCAATCCTCCTGTCTCAGCTTCCCAACTGCTAGGATTACTCAGAGGAGTAAGCCACTATTCCCTAGCTTTTATAATTTAATTTGCTATGCTAGGGATCAAACCTAGAGCCTTGTGCATGCTGGGCAAACACTGCCCCGGGCCAATTCTTGAGCCCAAATTGCTGTTGTAATTGAGGTTTTATTTTTGTTGTTTTTTTAAAAAGCAGAGAGAGTGTAAATTCTTCGCGGTTCTTCCTTCTGTATTTCCTTGAGTCAAATTTGAATGGAAATCATTTGGGGGGCAGAGTACTGAGGATGAGTCTAGGCTTTATGTGATCTGTACCTCTAGCCCTTCCACCACAATATCTTTGCCTTGATTTGTATGCTTATAATTTGGTAATCTTTAAATATCAGGTCTAGTGTATCTGGAACCATTTGACCATCAGTTTTTGTAAAATACGGAAACCAAAATTTGTTGCAGGTTCCTCCTCACCTTAGTTTTGCTGGTGTGGGGGATTGAACCTAGCTGGTGCTTCAAGCACGTGCTTGTCCAGTGTGCCACAGTAACCCTCGACTGAGACTGTAACACAGAACCCCCCCTCTGAACACAGTTATCAAATGGAACAGTCAAATCCTTTCTCAGCAGAGATTCTCTTCTAAGTTGGTCCATTTGTTTGGCTCTCTGGCTGTTCCTGTCACCTCAGGCACATGGTGGATTTCTGTAGTATATAAGCACTCTACCCCCATGGAGATGTGGAGGAGAGAACTGCTGAAATGGAGACTTATTTCTCCTGTTAGTGACATGTTCACACAATGAAGACATGGAAAACACCCACGCCAATAACTTGTCTTCAGAAACAGCGTTTTGTTCTGAGACAGGCTCTGATTGTGTGGCCTTGGCTGGCCTGGAGCTCACAGAGATAACTTGGCTAGTTGCTAGGATTAAAGGTTTTCGCTACCATGTCTGGCACTGAGAGCATTTTAGAACAAAATAGAACATGCTGCCTTTACTTAGTACAGTACTTTTGTATGTGTGTTGGGGGTTGGGCATGTAACAGTTCCTGTGGCGGTAAGAGGACAGCTTAGTGGGAATCAGCTCTCTCCTTCCACTATGCGGATCCTGGGGATTGAACTTTGGTCACTGGACTTGGTGGCAAGCACCTTTGGGCTGCTGGGCCATCTTACTGCCTATTTTTAAAAAGACATTTTATAAAAGCTGGAACAAGTACTATCTATGTAGTGGGTATGACAGTATACCCAGCAAGAAATTAACAAAATGATGCTTTACTTTTATATTCTTTTGACAGATGTCTTACTGTGCCTGGCTAACTATAGTCAAGGAGGCGATGGTCCTATGTGTCGACCAGTAATTGTGTTACCAAGAGAAGACACACACCCTTTCCTAGAGCTTAAAGGGTCAAGGCATCCCTGCATTACAAAGACTTTTTTTGGAGATGATTTTATTCCCAATGACATTCTAATAGGCTGTGAGGAAGAAGCAGAAGAAAATGGCCAAGCCTATTGTGTGCTTGTTACTGGACCAAATATGGGGGGCAAATCTACACTCATAAGACAGGTAATTTATCCTTCACGCTCTACTAATTGGACAGTAATTGTAAGGGAGGGGCAAACAGACCCAAGTCCATTTTCCAGATAGCACCAAGCCACATCAGGTTGAAAGCAGAGGGAACGCCTTGTATAATTAATTAGTTGTCCTCTTAGCTAATGTTGAGGTGGTAATGCTCTGTGGTAGAAAACACGGTCAGATGTGTGGGAAGACTCTGGCTTTGGTTTTCTTGACTGGTAAAGGCAGGGAGGGAAGTTCCGCTTAAGTATAGGGTTTATGTATCCAGGGTTGGCTCTAGGCATTCGTAGTTTTAGTGCTAAGGAGCTTCCTGTTGATCCTGCCCTTTAGATACTGTATGTTTGTTAGGTGTTATTTAGATGGAGTTCCAGATTCCTACGTAAGGATTCTTGAGTCAAATGTGGACAGGTTCTTTGAATACCAGTCCTAACATCCCTTTCCTCCCACACTCACAGGCTGGTCTATTGGCTGTGATGGCCCAGATGGGTTGTTATGTACCTGCTGAAGCATGTCGGCTCACACCAGTAGACAGAGTGTTTACTAGACTTGGGGCCTCAGATAGGATAATGTCAGGTGAGTCGCTCTTTCTCCTCCACCCCTAAGGCTTTTACAGTTCAGCTGGCAGGGATAAAGACATCTGCCTCCCAACTTGGCATTATATAAAACTCAAAACTTTTTACAAATTTTGTAGTTTCACCTCTTGTTTGCCAATCTGCTGTTAACACAATCCTGTTTCCTTTTTTAGGTGAAAGTACGTTTTTTGTTGAGTTGAGCGAAACTGCTAGCATACTGAGGCATGCAACAGCACATTCTTTGGTGCTTGTGGATGAATTAGGTAAGAAGCAGTTTTTGTTGGAATGCCATCTTAAAAACACTAGAAGTAGTTCTTTCTAGATGAAGATCTGAAGGCTATGTAAAGAATGCCCTTAGAATGGAAGACCATTCCCGTGAGCTACTATGACATTTTTTATCCCTTCTGGTGGTACTGGGACTGACTGAACCTGGGTCTCCTGGGCAGGAGGTACATTCCCCATCTCCCTTCTTTGCGTACGTGTTCATCAGTTAAGAACATGCATTGCTCTTACATAGGACAGGAATTCAATCCTAGCACCCATATCAGACAGCTCACAATTGCATGTTTATTCCAGTTCCAGGTTAAAATAATTACGTCTGAGTTCATGTATGGGCACCATGTGCACGCAAGTGCCCATAAAGGATCTCCCAGAACTGTGTATAGATTTTCAAGACAGGGTTTCTCTGTGTAGCTCTGGCTGTCCTGGAACTCACTCTATAGATCAGGCTGGCCTTGAACTCAGAGATTTACCTGCCTCTGCCTCCCAAGTGCCGAGATTAAAGGTGTGCGCCACCACACTAGAGTGGTCCTCTTAAATGCTGAGCATCTTAAAACTTGTTACATCATCTTTGTGTGTGTGTGGGGTGTGGGGGGAGATGTGTTCCGTGGCCACACCTGTGGAGGTCAGAGGACAACTGAGTAAGTTGTCCTGTTCTACAAGTGTACCCAGAGGTCATCAGGCTGAGTGGCAAATGCCTACTGGTAATTTTTGACTGCCTCACTAAGTTGTCCAGGTTGGCCTTGAACTCCTGAGATAGCTGGGTCAAGCCTGTGTGAGAGCTTTAAATTTTTTAACCTTGCTAAAATGAAATTAACTGTTTATTACAACTCGGGAAATTTTGTGGCTTCTATTAGTCGGCTCCCTTTCCCGGTTCTGGGGACTTGCTGCATGGGACCACTGAGTTACTCATTTGAGATGGAGGATGGGTGTTCCCTTTTTCTATACTGCACAGGTTAAACTTCTGCATTCCCTCTGTGTTTATCACTGTGATATCTCTTAATGTAGCACATTTCACTTTCACAGGAAGAGGTACTGCAACTTTTGATGGGACAGCGATAGCCAATGCAGTTGTTAAAGAACTTGCTGAAACAATAAAGTGTCGAACATTGTTCTCTACACACTATCATTCATTAGTAGAAGACTATTCTAAAAATGTTTCTGTGCGCCTAGGACACATGGTATGTGGAATCAGTCAGGCATTTTCCTATTGGCAGCAAGTAAATAGTAGAGCTGTAATAAAACAGTTTCTCTTTCTTAAAGGCTTGCATGGTAGAAAATGAATGTGAGGATCCCAGCCAGGAGACTATTACCTTCCTCTATAAGTTCATTGAGGGAGCTTGTCCCAAGAGTTATGGCTTTAACGCAGCAAGGCTTGCAAATCTTCCGGAGGAAGTTATTCAAAGGGGACACAGAAAAGCAAGAGAATTTGAGAAGATGAATCAGTCATTACGACTATTTCGGTAAGTATTTGGAGTATCATTTTCCTATAGCTGACTTTATTTTAAATAGAGTTGGAAGGCTGGTACAGAGACAAATAATTCTTTTTTTTTTTTTTTTTTTTCTTTTTTAAGGGAAGTTTGTATGGCTAGTGAAAGGCCGACTATAGATGCTGAAGCCATCCATAGGCTGCTGGCTTTGATTGAGGAATTGTAGACTATATTGGACTTGGACAAAGGTGGTAAATTCAGACAACATTATGATCTAATAAACTTTATTTTTTAAAAATGACCATTTTTCCATTTTCTTTCTAGGAAATTAAACCCTTTGAATTCTCATCTACCTTCTACATAATGGTTATTGAATACTCCACAATATATTAAGTCTAGATGTTATGGTACATGCAAATACACTTTCAGGCTGTTTATACCCACTGTCACCAATACACATAAATGGGGGGAGGGAGCTATGAAACTGTATAGGGCTGTATAGATACTGGTCTCAGCTTATGCAGGAAATTGCTTTAATTTCCAGCCGTTTTGTCTAAACTGTTCAAATAAAAACTATGAACAGAATTCAAATACAGGCCTGTTTTGAAGAGACTTTCTAAAGTGAACTTTAAAACATAGTAGTTTTTACCTTTCACAAAACTGAGATACAAGAATACTTTTGCTTTACAGTGCATCCCTTCCTAGGAAGTCTCATTAAAACACTCACTTTTTTCTAGGGGTGATTTTTTTTTTTTTTTGTTTTTTTTGTTGTTGTTTTTTTTTTTTTTTGTTTGAATGCTGCACAGGAGGGAAGGAAATAATAGTCTTAACTTTTCTTAAAGGATACCAGAAACATTGCTGGATATAATTTAAGATTAGTGTTTTTCTCTTTCATAGAAAGAACGTACATACTGGGACATGAGTACAGTTACAGCAAGTCTAGGTGTGCTAACCAAACAGGGCACATTCAAGTACAATAAGATTTTGCTTGAAATTAAAAACAAACTACATGAGATTAAAGCATTAAAATCATATTCTCAGTCTGAATACATGTTAAAAAAATCAATGCAGAAGTGCTAGCTCACATTTTTACCATATTACAAAAGCAATTGGTACCCATGTCCATAAAGGCAGCAACAAAGCTGCTGTCTAGTGAAGATGACTACTGCAAACCGGACTGCATTCAATGCTAGTTGTAAAAACACCAGCTTTTCACAAGCTGGTGTCTGTACAAAACTGCAGCTTATCGTCTTCACGTCTGTCCCTTCACAAGTCTTTACACAGTAATGCTAAAACACCCAGCTTTGAGATCCTGAGTCAATATATTGCCACTGTCTTTTTGGTAGCTTGAGCTTCTTCATAGTGTCAACTGACCTTGTGTATCCACTTTCAGTACAGTCTCTTCCTGTAGCATGGGCAAGTATTTTAACTCTTCCAAAAAAGGTTTTAAGTTAAGATGTTAGAATGGCAGGACTTTGCTCTTAGGGAAAGAATTCAGTTGTGCTGCAACGTGTTCGATTCTATAGGGGGAGCAGAGTCATATAATGTGTCTGTATCATGTGTAGGCTCACCAGCTAAGGTACAAGGGTTGGACAGTGTTCCAGCACCACAGTCACAGAAAAACCTAAAGCAAATGAAAATCCGAACATTAGCCAAGTGAAGGGAAGTAACTGGGCAATATAACAACAAGTATACTACGTACCTATCATGTCTAATAAATTCTACATCATGTCCCTGATGGCACTTCTTAATGCAGTTCACACATATGGCATTTCGATCTGTGGTGTTACAAGTATGACATCTAAAAATCAAAACATTGTGTTATTGAACTTGTTAGGAATTTAAAACAGTGCGTTATAGTACTCTATGGCCTTTTAACTGAAATTTTGTGGCTAACTGAAATTTTGTGGCTGGCTAAGTCTAGACAGAAAGGAAACTAGAGTATTGTGTGTTTTCTTAGGAAAAATAGAACCACCTGTGTTGTAGGTAACACAGTGGCAATGTCACTTTTTTTCAAAACAAAATAGGCCAGGCCATGCCTTTAGTCCCAGTACATGAGAAGCAGAGACAGGTAGATGTCTGTAAGTTCAAGGCCAGTCTGGTCTATAACTTAGTAAACACCTGTACAATTTTAACTGGCATCAGTTAATAGTAGTGCACCCCCCTCCCCCCAGTACTTATAGTCTGATTCTACAACAGAACCAAAGATAGCAGGCAGTATCATTAACTTCCACTTTTCTGTATTCAAGTAATTCAGACATGTACCTGTAGAAGTCATGCATGGGATAGCTGGTATAACTTGATATTTTATATAAACATTGTCCTCTACTAACAGCCTTTTCTATGGCATCTTGATTGTTCATTATTTTGTTATCTGTAAAAACAAAAGGTATTTTCAACAGCTAGCCAAGGATACAGTTATATATAAGAAACTAAGAACAGAAATAGGTTTTCCTTGTGTAAAACATCCCCACTCTGAGAATAAGCCAAACTCAAAACTGGTCATTTAAACCTGCTAACTTGGAAAGTGACTTCCGACTGCAAATTTTAGAGTACTTAAAAAAACAGATTTCCACATACCTTTCATTGTCACATTAACACCAGATGCTAAAAATAAGCCTCCAAACCGGTTGTTAAAAATCTGATTGCCTTCTAGTGTTGCAGTTGCATGATTTGTAATCTCAATACCTGAAGCGAAATTGACAAACAAGTAGATGCAGCATCACTTTATACTGTTGTTTGCTTGTTTTGAGACAGGGCTTCTCTGTGTACCCTTGGCTGTCTTGGAACTCGCTTTGTAGACCAGGCTGACTTCAAACTCATTGAGATCCGCCTGCCTCTGCCTCCCGAGTACTGGGATTAAAGGCGTGTGCCACCACTGCCCAGCCACTTTATATTGTTCTTAAAAGAATCTCCAAATTGGGAAGGAAGTAAGCTGGTACTTTTACATTAGTTTGCTTACTATCTAAAGAACAGATTGCAAGTGATCTAGTCAGACAGGAAAAGTAAACTGGGGGAATACCGTTACAAGAGAAAGGGCTTAAGAGCTTGTAAAAACTTACCAGAAAGTGTAACAGAGACTGGAATAAAGAATGGAGCTAATAAACGGGAGATTGAAATAGTTTTCATATTAAAAAAGAAAAGCTGCTAAGTGGCTTTTTTTTTTTTTTTTTTTTTTTTTTTTTTCTTCAAGACAGGGTTTCTCTATGTAGCTTTGCGCCTTTCCTGGATCTCACTCTGTAGACCAGGCTGGCCTCGAACTCACAGAGATCCTCCTGGCTCTGCCAAGTGCTGGGATTAAAGGTGTGCAGCACCACCACCACGCTAAATGGTTATTTTAAGTAATTAAAGTAACCGTTTTCCCCTTTAAACACTTAGAAGTCAAAAGAGTCAAGTTTATCTGTAAATTCCCAATCTGCCTACAAATTTATTCCAGTTAATGTTCTAACATTACAGAGTAGTTCCTTGAAACCAGGCGGTGGTGGCACATGCCTCTAATGGGTGCAGATCTCTTGAATTTGAGGGTAGCATAGTCTACAACCAGAGTTGCAGAGAAAGGTTGGCCTAGAGTAGAGGGAGCCAGAACTTTGAACAGGTTCTCTCCCAGTCAAATAAAATACTCTCCAAGAAAACCTTATAGTTACAGGCTGTAAACAAGTCACAGATGAAGAATACAAACCTGCAGCAAATCCATCAAATATTCTGTTTTTCCTTAAGACTGGATGACTATTAGTGCTGATAAGAACACCTGCTTGAGCATTCCTGAAAATATCATTCTCTTCAAGGAGACCTATAATTAAAATACTTAGATTAAAGCTAATGCATACAGCGAACATTGTTGAAGCAGGGTCTCACTATGTGGCCCAAGGCTGGCCTCCTGAGTTCCAGGCATGCACCACCACACCTGGAGCATACGTGGGCCAACTTGGCTAGCACCTCGTGGTATCTGGCTTCTCCCGTTTCTTAGTAACTACATTATCAATTAGCCCCTTTTCAGCTCCAAAGAAAGTAATTTGCAGAATTCTGATCATTTTCATCATTTTCTGTCATAAAACTCATTTTTGAGTGGTCTGAAGTCTTCAGATACTCCTGTCTGTGTGCGTACATCACTCTGCATCTGTGTACCCTGGCTTCGTATTATTCCTGGAATGCCTTGCACTCTTTCATACTGTCACTTCCTCTGTGAGGTTTTCACACCTTACACCAGCTGTGAAAGTGTGCCAAGGAATCAAGACTTCAATCTTTCAAAGATTTCTATCACTAGCTATGAGTGGGTGAATTACTTTCCTGGTAAAGTATACTAGTAGTAACAGCTATTACACAGACAACCTGTTTTTAGTTGAAGAGATGGCTCAGTGGTTAAAAACGCTAGCTGCTTTTCCAGAGGACTTGGGTTTGATTCCCAGCACCACGTGGTGGCTTATAACTACCTGTAACTCCGGTTTCAGGGGATCCAAAGCCCACTTCTGGCCTCTATAGATTATCAGGCTTACAAGTGGTGTGCCGACTTACATATTTAACAACAATAAAAAAACAAAAACAAAACTGTCTGTTTTTTGATGCAGTAAATAATACACACTGGTGTTTCTCTGTTTCCAGAAAGCAGACATTTGACCTCTAGTATTTCTAGGTATTGCATTGTATCTCATTGGAATGTTCTCTCATCTTTCCCCTTGCAATGTTAAGGACCCATCTACAATTGAACATCAGCCCCAGCATGTTCCCACCTATTTTATTTTGCCTGCGTGTTTGTCTGTGTACCATGTACAAGCCTGGTGCTCAAGAGAGGCCTGAAGGGGACATTAAGATTCCCTGTGACTGGAGTTAACAGAGATTGCGAGCCACCATGTAGACAGACGCTGGGACTTGAACCCACGTCTTCTGTAGGAACAGGTAGTATAGTCACTGAACCATCTCTCCTGTCCCATCCCTGTCCTTTTAGACATACGGCCCTTGTAACTTTTGTTGATGTATTCATAACTTCTTGCCCACATTATACCAAGTCCCTACTCCCAACCAGCTTGCTTGTCTTCCTCACTCTCATTGACTGAATAGGAACACGAACGCAGGTGTGCATGTGTGGAGGTCTCTGGCTGTCTTGTGGGAACTAATTTCAGGTCCTCAGGCCTGTGCACAAGCCTCTATACACTGAGCGATCTCAGGGCCCTCTGATGCTATTAAGACGGTTAAAACCCCTCACTGCACATAGAAAACCCCTTAGCCAGCTTCAGCTTCCTTCACTTCTTGCACCTTCTAAACCACTTTCAGTTTCCCTCAGATTTTGTTAACAATGTGCCACTCCATTTAATTGTAGATTTTTTTATTTATGCTCTTTAGCTATCTCTACCAGTGGTTGGTACATAGATGTTCAATCAGGCACTACAAAATAAGTCAAAGGCAAACAATTATACTTGGAAAGCCCTCCAAAAGTTGAATATTGAGACATAGCTCAAGTTATTTTACTGTAGGAACCTTTGCTCAACACCCTGCAATTAAAACCAACCCCTCTGTACTTGTCTTTCTTTTTTGGAGACAGTCTCACACGGAGCCAAAGCTGACTTAGGCTTGGGGCGTTTCAAATCAGACTTCCAAGTGCTGAGATAGAGGGGCTGCCACAGTCGGCCCGTCCTCTCAGTTCTGTAAGCGTGGAGGGCTTCAAGAGCTAACCTCGCTGAGCGTCTACCACCACTGCTCTGCTACAGGAGATGGCCGTAAGCACTGGTGTGCTTCTTTCACGTGGGTAACCCACAATTCTGGGTGTTGGGTGCTCTCCGCACTGTCTCAGCACCGTCTCACAATCTATCAACAGTTTATCTGCAAAGGACAATCAATCACTGTAGGACCTACGCCTCAAGGCAAACTCGACTGGCTTTGTTAATTGAGTTCTTCAACAGTTACAAAATCAACACTTGTTTGCTCTAAAGAGTTGCATGAATTTCACACGCTCATTTATTTGCCACATCTACTTCTGTAACTTGACTGTAATGTTTATTAGAATAATAAAAGGACCAGAGTGAGGATATGCAACTCTACCTTCAAAATGCTTTACTGACAACTGGCAGAACCAAGGTAGTTACAAAAGATGGAAATACTTGTTCATGTGTTTAATTCTAGGCACTAATTTCCTAAACCATCGAAGGATGTGGTAAGGAAGAAGGTTCATCCATTTTTAACATTTTAGTTGGCAGTGTCACTGATCATTAAAGATATAGAAGAACAACGGAAAACTGGGTTTTTTACTAATGCAAACTTAACAACAATACCTCGACCCCCATTAAATATACAGATGCCACCATCTCTTCCATCATGGATTTTATTTCTTCTTAGTGTAGGGTTACTGTCTGTCTTAATCCAGACGCCAGCCATTGCATTGTCAAATATTTCATTGTCTTCTATACAGCCTAGTCCTATAAATGTAAAATTTAGGTACATTATTTAGAAGGCACATTGCTAAAGTTTATTAACACAGAAAAAGATGATGGATTAAACATACCAGAATTATAAACTAGAATTCCACCATTCTGTCCTCCCCAAATTTTGTTGCGTCTAATTTTAGGGTTGCTTCCAGTCCTGTGGGTAAGAAAGAAAGTAATCCCATTCCAATCACTCATTTTTGTTGATAATTCATCTTTTATAACTCAAGCAACACTAATCAGACAAGAATCAACTACACAGGACCAGTGACATGGCTCGGCACCCGACAAACATGGCTGATGGCCTGAAACCACATTGTGGGAGGAGAACCGGGTTGAAAGTTGTTCTCTGAACTCCACATCTGTGCCTCTGCACACATACCTGCTCACATGCACACACAAAATAAAAATCGTTGTAAATAAATGTTAATCCTGTTTTCCCAGAGAACCACTCCTTGTATTATTTTGCTATAGATTTTCGATATAGAGCTCTACAGCTAAGTTAAACTGAAGTTACATGACTTTACATTTCATACATGAATGAAGTTAAAGGTTGAATTTATAATCATTAAGACTCAGGATTCTTGGGCTAGGTGTGGTGAGTGGTATATACCTTTAATCTCAGAATTTGGGAGGCAGATCTATGTGGGTTTGAAACCAGCATGATCTACACAGAGACACTGTCACAAAAACCAAAGTCAACCACTCCCGAAGCCTTATAATTCCATAAAATATTAGAAAATGAGATGTAAAAAGTTATTCATGTTGGACATGGTGTGCATGTATTGAATCCCAGCACTAACACTGTGGAGGCAGAGGTAAGCAGATCTCTGTTAGTTCTAGACCAAACTGGTCTACACAGCAAGTCCTAAGGGTTGTTTAATATACACAGCATAAAAGCAGAAGTTTCTGTTTTACAGAATGCTAATGGCATGCAGCACAGTTAAGAGCAGGCAGCAGCTGAGCTGCTCTAGATGGCAGAGCAGTGAAATAAGCCAGCTCTTCGGGTATATGTTATTAACTCCTGACCAAGAAAAGCTACAAGTGCAAAGAGAGTATGAATATACAGAAGAGAATAATAACTGGGGAGTAAATAAGCAATTTTTCACAGTCTACATACTCCTACGTCCTTTGCAAAAGAAAGCCAAGAAAACATTTACCTTATCTGAACCCCTGAATACATATGATTGTAGATGTCATTATCTTCTAGCACACCATGTCCATTGTCATAAAAATAAACACCAACCTAAATTTGAAGGGAAAGAAAAGAACAACTTTTTCACATAACTTTTTAAACAAAACAAACCAAAACAAACATTAATGACCCAAAGAAGACCAAGGGAGTGATCTTGCCTGCTTGCCACTGTGTATCCGGTTTCTTCTCAGAACTGGTGTGCTGCCAGTTGTCACCCAGACTCCAGCCAGAGTGTTGCTGTAAACTTCATTCTCTTCTATTACACCTTGTCCTTTTTCATGCTGAACACAAGTTAAGCTGGTTACAGTATATACTGTCTATAGCAAAGGTCCTAAGTGTGACCCTCCCCGAAACAGTTCTGCCAACAGCCGCAGGCTTTGTCCTTTTCAGCTAGGTAAGGAAACGAAGATACCTTTTCCTTTTCTAGAGCTGGTAACTGAACCCAGGATTCCCAAGTGTTAGGAATATCGTCTCTCGTTCTTTATTGTGTGTGTGCATGGTGTGTGAGGGTTTGCACATGCCATGGCACAGCAAGGTGGTCAGAAAACAACTCTGTGGAGTCAGTTCCCCCTTCTCCCTTTACATGGCTCTAGGGAGCAAACTCAGGTGTCTGGGTCGTGTGCTCAGCTATGCCACAGGCCTTTCCCGGCTGCGCCATCTCACTGTGCCCCAAACTGCCCTTCCTGCTTACATGGCCTCAATATGTAGTCCTGTTCCAAAAGTAAACTAGGCTGATCTCAGAGATCTACTTGCCTCTGCCTTCTGAGTGCTGGGATTAAAGGTGTGAACAGCCATGCCTGGCCCAACACTGCTTTTTAAAACAATATTTTTAGCTCCTTTTAATTTTTTTTTTAAAATTTTATCTTATTTGCATTGGTGTTTTGCCTGTATGTCTGTGTGAGGGTGTCAGATCTTGGAGCTGTAACTCCAAGTTGTTAGCTACCATGTGGTTGCTGGGAATCGAACCCAAGTCTTCCAGAAGAGCAGTCAGTGTTCTTAACCCCCTTTTTAAAGACAGGCTGTCCTCCAACTTTCAATCTTCCCCCTCACTCTTCCTAAACTGGGTTCACACACCACCATAACATTTTTTAAAATGTAGATTCTACTTGTGTTTAATCTTCCAAAGTTTTTAAAACATTCTTTATATAGATTTGCACTTTAAAATCTATCATAGTAAGAGGAAAAGTTTTTTTTTTTTTAAAGAAAGGAACATTTCTAAGATGTGTAACATACTAAAAAAGTCTCATTTAGCAAAGTTACTACCAACTTCTGCTGTGAAATTTCTCCAAAATGTTAAGGTCTCAATGTTACCAGAAATTTTACCACTGTTATAAAAACTGAAGACCCAGGTGGCCATTTCATTTTAAGGCTCTCATTCTGGGGGTGGCAGCAGTGGTTAGAGTTTAAATATTGCTTGTATAGAATTTCAGATTCACAAAGTAGTCACACTAACAAAAATCCAGGTTAACAAAACAGCCTGACTGCCAATCAGTTGCTACAATTTTAGAACACACTACTCACGCCCAGTAACTCTGCCTTTAAAGGCAGGTGGGATGGCTAAGCCAGTACAGGCACCTGTATCTGAAGCTTGATTTGAATGTGATGCCTGAGACCCACATGGCAGACGGAAAGAAGCAACTCCTTTACTTGTTTCCTGACCTCCCCATTTGAGGAGTGGTACACATCCCTCCCCAACAAATTAATTAAAGAAGGTTCTATCTCCTATGCTACTTATACATCACATCTAGAAGTTATTCATATATACAAAAAAAGAACAAGACTAGTACTTACTGTCTACATACTAACGGTACAAATTCTTAATCCAAAAGTTGAATGTAATCTTCTCAACCCTGCCTGAACCCCTCACAGGGGTTTTTCTGTTTTCATTTCAGTCAGTTTTAGAATGGAGCAAGGCTAGCCTCAAGTTTATTTTTTCCACTTCAGGTACTGATCCCCCGACTCGCCCCAGGGATTCTCCTGTCTGACTCCCCAGCAGTGGGATATCAACCAACCACAAGTCATCGCACCTTTTTGTTCTTTTAGTGGGTTCTGGAGTTCAAACTCACATCCTCACGCTGGAATGGCAAGCACACTGTCAGCCACCACAGCCACCGTGCAGCCCTGCTCTCAGCCTGTGATTCTCCCGCCCTAGCTCTGTGCTGGAATTACAGGCAGGCCAACATATCCAAGCTGCCCCACTTTTCCATTTCTGTTTTTTAAATGAAAGGGTTGGAACTTTAATAGTATTTTCATATAA
This sequence comes from Peromyscus melanophrys, assembly GCA_902168415.1. NCBI lineage: Eukaryota > Metazoa > Chordata > Mammalia > Rodentia > Cricetidae > Peromyscus > Peromyscus melanophrys. The sequence continues at coordinate 29,909 of CABHPR010121693.1, read as the reverse complement.
GGCTTGAACACAAGAGTTAAGAGAAACAGAGATGCTTAGGAAGATGCACCCAAGAGCATGCCTGTAGGCTTTGATGAGTCATTTTGTAGTTTTCTCCTTATTTCCCTATTTTCTGAGGCAGGTCTCATGTTGTCTAGGCTAACCTTGAATTTGCTTATTCAGCTGACAATTACATCTTGAACTTCTTTCTGGTCCTCCCGCCTCTTCCAAACCCTGGGATTAAAGACTTGGGCCACTAGGCCAGGTTTAAGTGGTAGTGGGAACTGAACCTACTCCAGCTAAGCACTCTACCAATGAGGCATCTAGCCATGGGCCCTGATCCCATGCATACATTTACATAACTATATTCATTAACTTACCACATAAATCCCACCATGTTGTCCATCATGAATTTTGTTATGTCGAACAATAGGACAACTGTTTGTCCGAATCTGAATTCCTGCTAACGCATTGCCTATTTAAAAATAAAATTTACAATATCAATGTTTAGAGCCTAGTAAACAGTAAGGATTTTACATCAAGCAATAGTAACAATTCATGTACCAGAATTTTAGTGAGCATTACAAGACAACACCAAGACTAGAGTATAAGTAGATGTAGAAATGTTGCAGTTAGATCAAGCCAGGTCGCCAAGGATTCATTTCCAATGTGACTTTGAACCAGTATTTTAGACTCTTCATGCCTGTTTTCTGATTAACAATAGAGATATTTAATAATATGTATCACACAGAACTGATGTGAACAGCATGTGTCTGGCACACAGGTATTTAATCGGTTTGCTGAATTAAAGCTTTAGTGAGGAGTACTTCCCTTCTCTACTGAGCTCAAAGTAGACTGAACTTCAACCAACATAGTTTATTATTAGACATTTAGTGAATGTAAAAAAAAAAAAATCATACATACTCCTTAAGACTAGGGTCTTATTTCTCTTTTCCTGTGGTATCTGGCATAGTGCCTTGCACATACAGCACTGAATGTTTAAGTACCAGAGAATAATCTTTGAGAACTTACTCTTTTTAAAACGACTGGGTTTTTTTGGTGTGTGTGAGTATTTTGTTCTCATGCATGTTTGTGTATCATATATACTCTAAATATGGAGTTACAGATGGCTGTAGGTGCTGGGACTTGAACCTGGGTCCTCTCAAGAACAAGTGCTCTTAACCGCTGAGCCATCTCTCTAGCCCTTTTATTGAGACTTTAAAGGAACTAGATCAGTCCTCTCACTTAGAATCTAATTTCAGAATCGTCTATTACTAACATGAAGAAGTCAGGCTAGTCTTACTGTCATGGCCCCTGCAGAAGAGCAAGAGCCATAGATCAGCACTACACCATGGCTGTGGCCTCCACAAGGCCACAAAGTGATAGTGTGTACGGCAAGCTGAGGCACACCTGGCTCCATGGCACCTCACCAAACACACCCAGTTCATATGGACATGATCTGGAAGGTTTGTGACTTCATACCCCAGCGCACTATGGAATTGCTCAAGATCTCCAAGGACAAGCAGGTACACACTCAAGTCCATCAAGAAGGTGGGACACTCATCCAGAGGAAACAAGAGGAGTTGAGCAATGTACAGGTAGCCATGAGGAGAGTAGAGGCCAAAAACCGAGCCTGCCTCACCTGTACCCTCCTTCATTCAATAAATCTGTATGTGTCCAGTGTGTACACACACACACACACACACACACACACACACACACACACGCACGCACAAAAAAGACAAGCTAATGTGTAAGTTTTATACAACAAATCATATGCTTACCATAAATATCATTTCCTTCAATAAGGCCTCTTCCATCACCAAAGATGTAAACTCCTCCTTGATTTCCATTAAATATAGAATTCCCCCTATAATGTGAATTGATTTTTAAAAAATCATATACTTAACAAAGCTGGTTTTAGACAACTATATCATAAGATCATTCATGGTAATTTAAAAAATCATCTAGCCTCTATGGGCCTAAAGTTTGTTAATTTGCAAAAAAATGCTGCCTGATTAGGTATTTCTAAATTCTTTTATTATTTAAGATGAAAAAGCATTTATTTATTTATTTATGTTTATTTTGCAGTGAACTAATCTAGGGCCTTCAATATTGCTGGATAAGCTCTGAGCTCTATCAGCAGATCCCAAAATAATGTTCTTTTTGCTGTTTTGATTGGTTTTAGTTTTTCAAATAGTCTCACTATGCAGACAGGTTGGCCCCAAACTTGTGGGGCTTTTCCACCCTCTGAATCCCAAGTGATGGTAATACAGGTGTCTGCCACCAGATCCAACTCCAAAATAGTTTTTTTAAACATTCCCTTGAAACCCTCAAAACAATTTCTTTTAGCTAGCTTAGAAACATGTGATGAATATTAGAAATATTTTTTCATAAAGCCAACAGACAACTTAATAATTAAAACTAGATCAGCTAGGCATGCTAGTACAAGCCTTGAATCCCAATACCAGGAGGCAAAAGCAGGTGGACTCTGTGAGTTCAAGGCCAGCCTGGTCTACATAAAGTTTGAGGTCAGCCAAATATACAAGGAGACCAGAGACCCCATTTAATAAACAAAACAAAAAACCTTTATGCTCTGATTAAATTATAATAGCTCTGTACTATAGGACTGACCAATGATGCTACAGAGCGAGATCCAGGACAGGCTCCAAAACTACACAGAGAAACAACAACAACAACAAAAGACTTGCTTTACGTTTGCTTCCTTTCTTACTGTGACCAGAGTGGGCAAAAGACTTAGATATTCTTAGTCTCTTTGTCCTAGGATCTTTGAGAGAATCACCTTCCTCAGTTATACTATTTGCTGTCTTTCAGAGAGAGAGAGAGAGAGAGAGAGAGAGAGAGAGAGAG
>CABHPR010121693.1:0-26959 GCA_902168415.1 Peromyscus melanophrys | reverse complement strand
GGACAAAGGCATGTTCTAAGAAGGTTACAGACCTATTTAATGACCTATAACATGGGTCATGAATAACCTGTGTTAACACCCTATAAATGTGTGTTTTGCCTACATGTGTATCTGTGTGAAGGTGTTGAATTCCCTGGAGCTGGAATTACAGACAATTGTGAGCTGCCATGTAGGTGCTGGAACTTGAATCTGGGTCTTCTGGAAGAACAGCCAATGTTATAACCACTGAGCCATCTCTCCAGTACCACACACACAAAAAATATTTTAAGCCAGGTGGTGGTGGCTCACACCTTTAATCCCAGCACTCAGGAGGCAGAGGCGGCAGATCTCTGTGAGTTCGAGGCCAGCCTGGTCTACAGGGTGAGTTCCAGGACGCCAGGACACAGAGAAGTCCTGCTCCAAAACCCTCCTACATCTCCAATCCCCACACCAAACAACAAAACAAAAAATAATGTTTAAGAGTTAAAGTTCAGCCTCTTTTCTCAGAAAAAAAAAATCCTGTATCTGTAATTATACAAATACCTTATTGTTGGGTCACTATTTGAGGTAATCCATACACCTGCGAAGTTGTTTGCATAGATTTTATTCTCGATAAATTGTCCTCTTCCTTTTTCATGGACATATATTCCTCCAGTCTGCCCATGGTGAATTTCACATCGAACCACCGTGGGATTAGCATAGGCTTTTACTTCGAAGCCTGCTATCCTGTTTCTGTGTATGTTGCAACTTTCAAAGTAACCCTGAAAAAAAAAAAAGTTAAAATCTATATGTAAAGGCTACTTTCTAAATAGAAATGAAAAATACACATTAAAGTTCAAATGACAATACAGCAACAATATGAACTGTCTTAATTACTGTAAATGCATTCAATGGTAGAAAAGAAATTACTTAATTGTCAATGTCCTTTAACAAAAGGCTGAAGTCATTAAAGAAAATGATGACTGTCTTAAAAAAAAAAATCAACGAATTGGAATCAACCTTCTAGAAGATGACCTGCAGCTAGGCGCAATGGGCCCAACCTTCTAGAAGATGACCTGCAGCTAGGCGCAATGGGCCCAACCTTCTGGAAGATGACTTGCAGTTAGGTGCAATGGGCCCAACCTTCTGGAAGATGACCTGCAGTTAGGTGCAATGGGCCCAACCTTCTGGAAGATGACCTGCAGTTAAGTGCAATGGGCCCAACCTTCTGGAAGATGACCTGCAGTTAGGTGTAATGGGCCCAGCATCCAACCCTAACTACTTTGGAGGCTCATGCAGGAGGATTACATGATCTGATCCTAGCAGTTCTGGCTAGCCTGCATCGAAGAAGCCTAGTCTCAAAACCAGTATTAATGAACCTAAAACAACCCTTGAGTATGGAGGTCTGTGCCCTAGCACTTGGTAGGCAGAGAGAGGAGGATGGAGAGTTCAAGGCTGGCCTTGGCTACACAAGACATTTGAAATAAGCCTGGGCTATATATACGAGACCCTGTCTCAAAAAGCATCAGAAAAAAACAAAAGGTTCATTCATCCTAACCCAATGGAACTAGCCATTTTTGCTTTAAAATACAGTGTAAAGACATGCATCTGCCGGGCGGTGGTGGCGCACACCTTTAATCCCAGCACTCGGGAGGCAGAGCCAGGCAGATCTCTGTGTTTGAGGCCAGCCTGGGCTACAGAGTGAGATCCAGGACAGGCGCTAAAACTACACAGAGAAACCCTGTCTCAAAAAACCAAAAAAAAAAAAAAAAAAAAAAGAAATGCATCTGTTCTTAGATACAACTCCAGTATAAACATAAAGTGCTTCAGTAAAGCCAAACTGTAAAATGAATTTGTACAGAACAGTTTTGTAACATAAAACCACAAAAGCCCTAATTATAATTTTTGATGTAAAATCATCTTTATTACTACAAAGAAAGAAGTACAAGAGACTCACATGAGGCCTCTCCAAATTAAAAAAAGAACCAAAGTACAGTGGTGCATGCTTTTAATTCCAGACCTCGGAAGAATAAGGCAGGAGGATCTTGAGTTCAAAGCTAGCCTATGCTACATAGTGGAATACTGCCTTTAAGTAAATAAGTAAAACTGGACGAAAAAAGAAAAAGAAAAAGAAAAAGGCTGTTTTCATTGAAATCACCATCCATAACTCAAATTATAATTTATAAAACATGTGCCAAATGTTGCATACTCTGGATAAAGAAGACACTAAACTAATGCTACCTCAGAATGTTCTTGGAATACAGTTCTCCTCAAAGTAACAAATGCTCCTAAACTGAGTAGATGGCTATTGAACTTATAAAATCTAATGGTACTCCAATCTGAAGACACTTTGTCTTTCTGAAACTCCCACTGGCCGCTAGTAAGACTTAAGGTTGGGCTGGAGAAACGGCTGGGCAGCTAAGAGCACTCACTGGCTGCTCTTCTAAAGGCCTCATGTTTGATTCCCAGCACCAACATGGTGGCTTACAACTGTAAGGGGATCTAACACCCTCTTCTGGGCTCCATGGGCACTGCACACATGTGGTACAGACATACATGTAACTGAAATGAAGGGGGGTGTTTAGGGGGAAATGAGCTGCTGATCCCGTTCATAGGTAGAGTACTCCTCTCTCATGTGTGCATCAAAACCAACCCAACCCAAAAATATCAAAACCAAACAACACTTCTCTTCCCCAGACCAAGCCCTCCAAATATGTAGGACCTTTAGGCAGCTGTGTTTAGAGGCATGGTCTCGGGAAAGTGATTGGACTAGCTAGGACCACCAAGCGGAGCTTCTACAACGGAACACAGGCTGCTTGATAAGAAAAGGCAAAGAGGTGAGTAGAAACATTCATGGTTTTGGGCTACATTATACTCTGGGTCATTTTGGATTTCTGCTCCCAAGAAGGCTGACACCAAATGCAGCAACTTCATCCCAGGCCAGAACCCTGAGTGAGAATAAGGTTCCGCTGTAATAGACTGTGTAATTACGTTCCCGGCAACATAAAGCAGGCTAGTACAAACGGATAAATGGACAAATAGGACAGGAAGGTAAGTAATACTTTTATCCAAGTATTATTTTGTTGTTTTAGCTTTTGTTATTCATGTTTTTAGGGGCATGGCTGGCCCTTGAACTTGAGATGGGTATGTACCCTAGTCGCCTGAGTGCTCGGGTTAAAGGTATGCATCACCATTCCCACAACCTACAGTGATAGTTAACAGAAACAATTTATACTTAAAATGTAAATCTGAAGTAGGAAACTAAGAAGTGATTCTTTTTGGGTTAAAACTTAACACTTCCGGCTGGGTGGTAGTAGCGCACGCCTTTAATCTCAACACTCAGGAGGCGAATCTCTGTGAGTTTGAGGCTAGCCTGGTTTACAAAGTCGAGTTACAGGACAGCCAGGATTATTATACAGAAAAACCCTGTCTCCAGAAAAACAAACAACAACCCCAAAACAAAATAACCTTATACTTCCAGGGGTTTGAGCACAGCTCAGCAGTAGTGCAGCCATTTAGCATGTTTGAGGCCTCGAGTTCGTACCCCAGCACCACCAACACCCAAATGCAAAACTCCAGCACTTGGAAAATAGGAAAAAAAAAATGAGGCATCTAAGGTCATCCTTGGCTATATAGTGAGTTTGAGGCCAGTTTGGGATACATGAGAATTATTTCAAACTGTCCTCTGACTTACACATGCTCGCACACATACACACACACTCTCTGTAGTGCATCTATATTGTGCACACACAATAATAAATAAATTTAGGCTTCCTATTTAAAGTGGTAAGAAATGAAAGGGTGAAAGTCAAATTTAGGAAACACAGACTCAATCTATCACGGGTTAAGTTCAGAATTTGGAAGAAATGTTTCAGAATTCTATTAACAATTTGACACCTCTCCTTAATCATTATCTTACAAAAAGGAACAGTCTTCAAACTGGGCATGGAGATGCACACTTTTCATTCTAATTCCATCGTGCAGATTTTTGTGTGTTCAAGGCCAACCTGGTCTATATGGAGAGTCTAGACAAACAATATGTTAACATTCTTCAATGCACTGAATATAGGACAAAAGGGAAAACACCCTCAGATTGTGAACATCATCAATAGATTTGAAGGCATGAAGGAATTATTCTTATTTATTCTTTTTTAAAAATCTGTTTGTATGCGTGTGCTGCACAAACCACCATTTCCTTTTTTGAGGCAGGGTCTCCCACTGGGACCCGTGTCTATTCTGGCTGGTCAGAGCCCCCAGGGTCCTCCTGTCTCTTCTTCCTCAGGACCGAGATTACCTAGCATGGGTCACCAGGTCACCACTACACCTGCTTTATTTAAAAATTAAAAAAAGACACTGGGATCATGCTCAAGTCCTCAGGCCTGCACAGCACAGCAAGCGCTCACTACCAACTGAGCCGTCTCACGGTCTTAAGAGGAACACTGACTCGGGCTTTGGGAGAGAACAAGGGTCCCCCACTTTCTGATGCTGGGGAAAAACCCAGGGTTTCACATATTCTACCACTTAAACCCCAGCCCCAGAATCCTAGCTTTTGAAAGATAAATGCTAAAATATTTACACAATAATGCTGTCTGGATTTTATTAATCCCAGTAACGCTCAATTCTGTTTCAAAATAATCCAGAATGTAAGTAAAGGAACACAGTGTAAACAAGGAGGCAGTGAGAACCAAAACTGATTCTGAGAGATCTGTGGGCACATCAGGATTCATTACATTATTTTCTCAACCTCCGTGTATTTTACAATTGTTTCATTTAAAAAATATTCAAAATTAAAAAAACCCACAAAATAAAGAACCAGAATCCTACAAAACAATGAAGGGACTGTAGATTCCAGAAAGTCACACCACTTTGCAGACTCAGCTAAGTTCAAAGGTAACCAACAGGCATTTTCAAGGGGCAGAAATTCAAACTCCAAACCTTTAGGTTCTTCTAAGATGAAGGAAGGGGGGGGAAAAGGCTAACTGACAAAACCCAGACACATATCAAGAATGAACCAGACTGTAAAATTCAGGAATGGGAGTCGTGGGACATGGGGAGGATATGATAAACAAATACAGATAAATACAAACCAGCAACTGTAAGAACATACGTGTTTTCAGCATTTACAAAAGGTTGGAGAGACAGCTCATCCATTAAGAGCACTGGCTGTTCCTGCAGAGGACAAGAGTTCAATTCCCAGCACCCACATGGTGGCTCATAACCGTCTGTAACTCCAATTCCAGAGGATGATGCCCTCTTCTGGCCTATGTGAGCATTGCACACGTGATACACAAGGACAAAACGCCTATATACATTAAAAAAAGGAGGGGAGGGCTAGGCATGTTGGTGTACCACTTTAATCCCAGTGCTCAGGAGGCAGAGGCAGGCGGATCTCCGTGAGTTTAAGGGCCAGCCTGGTCTACAGAGTGAGTTTCAAGCCAGCCAGGGCTAGTGAGGCCCTGTCTCAAAAAAACCAACCAAACAAAATCCCACAAAGATTTAAGAGTGACAGGATGAAGCTATAGTTGAAAAGTTTATTTTTTTCAAAACAGGAGAGCTCAAACAAACAACTAACAACGACAAACTCTGAAGTTGTAGCAAAACTTTTCATGAATCTATTTTCTTTTAAACCAAAGTTTAAACAAACATTTTTTTTTTTAAGTCAAAAATAGAAAATCCTTAGGGCTTTTGCATGTGTCAGGTAAATTAAGCACACACATGTGCAGGGGTAGTAAGCACATGTTTGTGTACAAATGTGTAGGCTAGAGTCACTATGGGTGTTTTCCTCAATTTATGCCACCTTTTTAAAGAAAAAAGATGTTTTTATTATGTGTATTAGTGTGGGGCATGTACACTTGAGTGCAGGAGCTCTTGGAAGCCTGCGGCATTGAGTCTCTCGAGCTGGAGTTGCAGGTTACGAGCTGTAGATGGGCTGGGAAGCCAGCTGTGAGAGCAGAATACACTCACCTCAGAGCCATCTCTCCAGCCCTCTCACTGAACTCAGAGCTCACAGATTCGGACAGACTGGCTGCCCAGTGAGCCTCTGCTGCCACCCTGTCTCTGCCTCCCCAGGACTGGGATTACAGGCAAGTAATGCAGTGCCCAGTTTTAGATGGGTTTCAGGGATCCAAACTCAAGCTTGTGCAGCATGCACTTTACACACTGAACTGTCTCCCCAGCCCTTAACATCTCTTGTGACTCATTTTAGGAATATAGGGATTTAAATTCTAGGAATGCAATAGCACAGAAAAGGATAACTTCAAAAATGAACAATAAATATGAGTATATTTAAAGGTAGTGACAGCCCAGGAGGTGGTTTACATGTTTATTGCAATGTTCTTCGGAGCTCTATAGAAAAGTTACCTGGAATAGGATGTGACTGACAATCATGAGTTGCCAACAAGACAACAGAACTGGACTGGGGGAGCACAGTTTAAAAAGATTTTAGATTGTGTCACAGCACTGAAACAAACCCAAAGACATGATGGCAAAGATACACTGCTTTTCCCTCACAAGTTTGATTATTTAGAAACCTCTCATTAACCCTAATGGAACTATCAATCAATTTAAAATGCTGTTATAATACTTGTAAACCCAAATATGTAAACACCTCAAAACCCTGCCTACGGGGTATAAGCTGTGGAGTAAATTACTAAAGTGAGCTTTAGTAACTATCACCATAGATACTTCATAAATGAGGAGCTTGTACTCAGGCTAAATTACCTTTGTACCTCTAATCATTTGTGAATGAGACACAAGTATTCGTAAATATGATACTTGAATTGTATATAACTTCTGGACACAGCCTGAAGAAAACACAGGCAAAACTATCAGCATACAGTTCCATTACAAAATGAAGAATTCTATTTAGGACTTATTACCAATATGTCTCTCCCAGGGAGAACAAATTCCTAATAGTCTTGTTTCAATGTCCTTGGTGTAATTATCCAAACCCCTCTCTCATCTGTCAATAAAAGAGCTACATTATTCAGTAAAACTTTGATCTCTTTTTCCAGTTAGGGAGTTGCTAAGACGTGCAGGCTGGCCTCAACTCTGCGACCATCCTGCTTCTTCCTCCTGAGTGTTGGCATAGGTGTGCACCACTGTACCCTCCCCATTCTACTTTTCTTCCCAAGACAGAGTTTCTCTGTGTAACCCTGGTTGTCCTGGACCTCGCTCTGTAGACCAGGCTGTCCTTGAACTCACAGAGATCCGCCTGGCTCTGCCTCCCAAGTGCTGGGATTAAAGGCGTGCGCCACCATGCCTGGCCTCTACTTTTATTTCTTATATACAGACTCCAGCCACAGCCTAAATTATAACTGGATCAGTTTTCTCAGACTATCGTGGTAAAATGGGTAAACTGATCTAGGAATTTAGCTTCTGACCTAAACACTTTAGGACCAATCAGCATTTGAAAAGTGTCACTCATCATGGCTTAATTCATCTGGGATCTGTATTAGGGTTTCAGGTATAAGCAAAGACAATTTTTCTTTGCCATAGACAATATGTATCTATGGACCCAATGTTCTCAGGTAGTTTAATTAATACATAACAGTAATCAAATTTCAACATAGTCCTATTTGTCACCACTTTTCTCCAATTTCTCTGATGCCTACAATACAAAATGTTGGCAATGCTGCCTGAGAACCTGAAAATTACCTCAAGAAAACCAGACACTAATCCAAAGAACATCTAAATGAATACCTATGAGTATCTGCTGCTCTTGTTGTCTATTGAAACACAGCCTTGACCTCCCTGGAACTTGCTATAGGGCCCAGGCTGGTCTTAAAACTGTGGTGATCCTCCTGCTTCCACAGGGTTGGGATTACAGGCATGTGCCGTTACATCAGTCTGCCATTAACACTATTTCCACAGGGTTGGGATTACAGGCATGTGCCGTTACATCAGTCTGCCATTAACACTATTTTGGAATAATGACCTTAGAGAACTCAAAAATCAAGTCTAGAAAATTATGTAAAATAAAGAGCCAAATTTAGATGCTCAGTAATTTCTGCCTGTTTTAGAACTGATACCCTGTTATTTATATTGGCTGTGAATTTATGAAAGTTGAAAGATGGTTCTGTGGTTTTTTTTTTCTTCTTCTCTAACTCTGTTCTAATGTATCCAAGGTTGGCCTTGACTCCAGAACCCCTGCTTCTGCCTTGCAAGGTTGGGATTATGGGATATCGGTCTATGGTATACCCTGCCTAACATTTTTTTTTTTTTTTTGAGAAATAAAATGGAAACCAAATTAACAATGAGAGGCTGGGTAGAACACTTGCCTACTACTATAACCCATGTCCCAGGTTTGACCCCAACACTGCTCCCTACAAACCAACCAACCAACCTAAACAACTGAGACTGCTTCCAAAGTAACACATCACAGATAAGCTGCATTAGACCTCACTCTGCTGCTGATCAAAACTGCTTTTCTTTGGCCTCATTTTTGGAAATCCTTATTGAACCTGATGTGGACATAGAAATTCACACACACACACACACCCTCAACAACAACAAAAACAACCCCATAGGTTCCCATTTGCTTTTTACCTACATTCAGACTCGAGAACTAACTACTGGATTAAACTTCAAAGAGCACATCAATTCTTGATGCACCCTATCACAAACATTTTTCTGGGCACATGAATTTATAAAATGAATATTGTATGACTTTAAGAATATAATGATACTCTTCAACTCAAATAATCTGATGAAAAATAATGCTGATGTATGAAATGTTAACTGGCAGAGCCAGCTTTTCGTCTTAAAGTAACCCTTACCATGCCATGATCAAATGTGAACACACCAACATCACGTCCATGATGAATGTGATTCCGTCTAATAATTGGATTTCCATGATTTTTAACCCAAATCCCAGCTAACGCATTATTAGAAATTTCATTATCTTCATATATTCCCTACAACAATGAGAAACAAACATTAGTGCAGTTTCAAAAAAATTAATTAAAAAAAAAAGTCCAAACTACAAAAATACCTGTGCATGATCTGTTATATAAAGTCCAACATTTTCACAGTCACTGATGTTACAATGCTTGATAGTGGGACACGCTCCTTGACCACTAACACATACTGCAGAGCCAACTATAAGAAAAATTATTTATTCATTAAAAGAACCCACTGAGGAACAAGACAATGGCTCCATTTTATACGAAACACAAAGAAACACAAACCTGTACATGTACTTCGGATGATACAGTGATCAATAACAGGGCTGCAGTTTACTGTGATCTCTAAGCAGTGGTGTGCATTGTGGTGCTGAGCAGATTTGTCATCCGGGTTGAACTGAAAAGTAGAAATTGTCATTGAAATAAGAGCTACTGCATTACCTAATTCAAAAAATATTTCAAGATGAAAAATTTCTTACTCTTATTGTCATATATCCAACATAAGCATCTTCAGAACCTTCCATAAAAACAAAAGTTGAATCTCTAGTGTTTTCAATGATAACTTTGTCTGCAACTTTCCCAGGCGCTGTAGAAGACATTTGAAGCACACAGCTTTATTCTATTCAACCAGTGAGGTGTTTGTGCAGAGAATACCCCCCCACGGGCAAGCCCTCAGTGTCTGGCTCAGGACAGCCTCAAACTCAAGGGCCTCTCAATTCCTCTTCCCAAGTGCTCAGGACACATCTACATCACCATGTCCAGCTGAGAGGGGACTTTAAAAAAACATTAGTTAGTATTGGACTGGAGAAATAGCTCAGTGGTTAAGAGTACTTCATGCTCTTCTAGAGGACCCAAGTTCAATTCCCAGTTCCCACACCAGGTGGCTCACAACTGCCTGTGACTCCAGCTCCAGGGATCTGGCCCTCTTCTGAACTCCATACATACATGCCCGTACTCAAACACACACATATGAATACATGAATTAAAAAGCTATCAATATTAAGCAGCAAGACTAATAGTGATCTTTTAGTTATATGCTTCATTAGTAGTTATGACAAATAATCATATCTATTTGAGATACTGTTTGATTAACACTACACCCAAACTCATGTATAGTAATACTTCTGGTAAGATTCAACTATAAACAGTATAAATATCAAATGCAGTAAATATTAAGAAATAAACAGTCACCACCAGCAGCAGTGGCAGAAGCAGCAGCCCAGGGGGGAGAAAAGATCTCTTCTTTCAATTAATTTTCAAGAGGACCTCAGCTTTTAAAGTTCTAAGTTTAAAGCTAAAAGGAGCAAAGCTTCTCTCTTTTTGGGGGGTGGTAGTGCTGTTGTTAGGCCTTGAACAGGTTCTCACACATGCTAGACAAACACTATACTCTCCACCCCCTCCCCCTTCTTTATGATGGAGATGGAAGGAAGCAGAGGGGTTAATGTGGTCTACCAACTGTATTCCCAAAAAAGAAAATCAAAGATGGAGTCAAATCTTGAAATAACTCATTAGTATTTTAAATAAAACCCTTATTGCATTTAGTGTTAGAAACTTGACTAGTACACAAAGCATTTAAAATCTATAATTTGTTTCTTTAAAAATCCAGCAATGGGTGCTAGAGATAGGGAGATGGCTCAGTGGTTAAAAGCCCTTGCAGGTGACTTGGGTCCAGGTCCCAGCACTCACATGGAGGCTCACAACCATTTCTAACTCCAGCTTCAGGATCTGATGGCCTCTTCTGACCTCTGCAGGCACCAGGTATGTACGTGGTGCACATATATACATACATACAGGAACACACAAAATAAAATAAACAAATCTAAATATGAAAAAGCACAGCAATAAAAACATAAGCACTGGTGTTAGGGAGGTAACTCAGTGGTAGACACTTGCAGAATGAGTATACGAAAGGTCTCGAGTTTGAGCCCCAGCAGAAAACAAAAACAAAAAACCCCAAACAACCCAGCATGCTTGTTTTCAAAGGAAAAATCACATAACTATGTTTTCTCTTTCACTGAGTAACTGACGGCAACTGGAAGAAGCAGTGACATCCAAACACACACATCTGTAACGCTAACCTTTCCTACTTTCGTTTCCCTGGCATATATAGAGTATTCAAAGTATCTTCACTGCTGTGCTTTCCTACCATTAAGATACGTTAACAAAGGTAAAGTGGATTTTAAGTCACTAGCACTAAAAAAAGCCCCAATATGTAAATTAAAGAATATGAACAAAACGCTAACAATAATGAGTTTCAAAATACCTGCACCAATCATAGTGATTGGAGATTCAATATATATCCATTCATCAGTATATATTCCAGAATGAACAAAGATAAGCCCATCAAAATGTGCTTCCTGTACTCCACCAAGGGCATCTTCAATAGTATCATAATACTAGAAAAAAAATAAAAGTATCAGTACAGAACAGTTACTATCTAAAGTCATAAAAATACAAATGAGACAGGACTAGGCCTGTTCACAGTAGCACAGAACAGATGTCACGTAACAATGGAAAGGGAGACGGGGGTGGGGGTGGGGGTTGGGGGTGGGGTGGGGGGGGTGTCAACAGAAACACATTCTATTTGAAAACACTAACAAAACCCCACATGCCAATTAAAAGATAAAAACAAACATACCAACATATTTTCTCTTCCTTTGTATCTTGCAGGGTTACTATAGAAATGTTCCGCAAATCCCGGCTTTACATGTGCACCTTTATACTAAGATGTCAAAAACAAGACAAACATTGTCTACTGTCATAGAAACATAGTATTTTAAATTAATGTACCGGTGTAACTCTTACTAAATATAAAACAATTCTCAACTATCCCAACTATTTTCCGTCATAGAGTAAATGAAGAAGCTAGTCATTACTACCTAGTAAGATAGGCTGACCTTCAATTTTGTCACTACTATTATTTGGGGCTACAGAACTCTTTGAGATGGGAGCTGTCTCCTGAAGCACAGGCTGTTCAGTAACATCCGAAACCTCTACCACACTGGATACCAAAGGTAAGTGCCCTCTTCTGCTCTGACAAAGCGTCTCAAGACTGCCACATGTTCCCTGACATCTGAGAAAGCAATCACCCCTAGCTGGGAACCACTCAGAACCAACTGTAAGAAAATTGAAATATGAAGGGTGTGGTTGCCTTTAATCCCAGCACAAGTGGAGGTAGAGACAGGTAGATTGTTGAGAGTTCCAGGTCAGCCAGGATGACACAGCAAGACCCCAGTTAAAAAAACAAGAAAAGTAAGGTCTTATATGGAATTTTAAAATGACTAAAACCTACTAATCTATGCACAAATGTAAGCAGATCCATTGGAGTCATAACTGTTTATGCTACTGATGCTTTCTGCTGTTTACATTTTCTTCCCTTTGAGACAGTCTTACTATGTGACCGAGGCTGCCCTTCAATTTAGGATCCTCCTGCCTCAGCATCCTGAGTACTGGGATTTCAGGTGTGTGCATGCACCACTGTGTCCAGTTCACAATCTATTCTTGAATACATTTATTTATTCAATTAAAAGCTCTAATGTGTAGTTGTGTGTGGGTATGTGTATGTGAGTGCAGTTGGCTCAGTAGTCCAGAAGAGGGCACCAGATGCCCTGGAGCTGGAGTTACAGGAAGCTGTGAGCTGCCTATGTGGGTGCTAGGATTCAAACTCAGGTCCTTTAGAAAAGTAGTACATGTTCTAAACCCTGAACCATCTCTCTAGTTCTGGATTTACTTAATTTTTATAAAGAAATGTATTTACAGATACATAACATAAATCTGTATTTTCTGTATTTCATACCAACTGCTGAAAACTCTCTTTCCATGGATTTGGATGTTCATATTCTTCTGGATTAATCTGGTAGAATTTACCAGGTTCAGGATGCATCATAGGGCGGGTATATTCAAATACTTCCATATATAATCGTTTCCTGAAGGGAAAAAAGGAATTAAAGATTTCCTTATAAAAATACTCTCTAGATTAATAAAATATTAAATGTTATCTGAATGACCAAAATTTCAATAAGGACAGATGACTTAAATATCAAAATATAGAAATCAATTAACTGATTAGTTCCTGAGATGGTACTGGTGGCGCAGGGCTTCTGTGTTGTCCAGGCTGGCTCCAAACTCCTGGGCTCAAGGGAACCTCCTGCCTTCTTACCCTTCTGAGTAGCTGGGACTACAGACGTGTACCATTGCACAGACAAAATACGTTCCTTTTTTTCCCTTCAAGACAGGGTCTACTATGTAGCCCTGGCTGTCCTGGAACTCACTCTGTAGAGCAGGCTGGCCTGAACGAAAGATCCACCTGCCTCTGCCTCCCAAGTGCTGGGATTTAAAGCATGTGCCACTACACCTAGCTGACAAAGTATAATTTAAAAAATTGTTAATTTAAAAAAGCCGGCACCTTTAATTCCAGTACTCGGGAGGCAGAGGCAGACAGATCTATGTGAGTTCGAGGCCAGCCTGGGCTACAGAGTGAGATCCAGGACAGCCAATGCTGCTACACAGGGAAATTCAGTCTCAAAACACCAAAAAAGTTCCTGCCTACACTCTCTCCTCCCCCGCTCCATAAAACACAGCATAAACGACAGTACATAGCTTCAATGCATTCGTTACTGATGGTCTGATGTATTTTCCTTCCAGTCGTTTTATCTAGATCATTCGTTTACTTTGATTAATCAGCATGAAGCATCTTTTTTTAAAGGTTTTATCAATTTGATTTATTGTTGTGTGGGTTGGAGGGAGTTGTGTACATGCCATGTACATGTGGAGGTCAAAGACAATTTGTGGAAGCCAGCTCCCTCCTTCCACCACGTGGGTTCCAGAGATCAAATGCAGCGGTGCGGCTTGGTGGTAAGCGTCTTCCGTCTGAGCAGCAGCTCGGGGTAACAAACCTTACCCTGCTCAGTTCACTTTTTGTTTCGTGTCCTTTCCTTTGGTTTTTCCTTCTTTCTTTTGGACAGAGTCACATGTAACCTCACATTTCCTAGGTAGCTGGGGAACTGAGTCTCTTGCCTCTACCACCCAAGTGCTAAAATTACAGGGGTGCACAACACCTGGCTTTTTTTAAAGTCAAAGTCACTGTTAGCGATGGATCTCAATCTTCCAACCAGACATTACACAGTCCACTCATTTCTTTCTTCCTGTAGAAGATGTGCTGGTGTGACTGACTTGCGTGAGCTTTGTATGTGCACCAGAGTGGTGCTGGAACCCAACCAGGTCCTCTGAGGGCGGACTGAGCATTGTAGCCCTTACCTCATTTCCTTACTGCTGGAAGGAAATGACCTCCAGTTCCCTACTCATTAACTACATGTTGTTAGGAAAAAGTGTGCAAAAGTGAAAACATTTTCATAGATAGAATGACTGGGCCAAAGGGAATGTGTATTTAAAGTTTATGAATATAATCATTTTTCAGGTATGTCTCTCTCTGTCTCTCTCTGTTTCTCTCTGTTTCTGTCTGTCTCTCTGTCTCTCTCTCTCTCTCTGAACTATGAGATTTAAGGAACTATTTTAAATTACACTTGGATACCCCCCCTTTTCAGTTTTTGACACAGTTTTCCTGTGTAACCCTGGCTGTCCTTGAACTTACAGAGATCCACCTGCCTCTGCCTCCTGAGTGCTGGGATAAAAAGCATGCGCCACCATCACCCCAGCTGACTTTTTTTCTTTCGCTGGCCTGGAATTCTATTTGTAGACCAAACCGGCCCTGAACTCTGCCTGCCTCTGCTGGGATAAGGGTGTGTGCCACCAGCACAACTAGCCCTGCTTTCAAAAACCAGGCAACACTTCCTTGAGGTGGAGTCTGTACCAACACTTGGGTATGTCTTTATGTCTTCTGAGCATCTCTCTCTCTCTCTCTCTCTCTCTCTCTCTCTCTCTCTCTCTCTCTCTCTGTGTGTGTGTGTGTGTGTGTGTGTGTGTGTGTGTGTGTGTGTGTGTGTGTGTGTGTTTGGAGACAGGGTTTCTCTGTATAGCCTTGGCTGTCCTGGAACTCGCTCTATAGACCAGGCTGGCCAGGCAGTGGTAGCGCACGCCTTTAATCCCAGCACTCAGGAGGCAGAGGCAGGCAGATCTCTGTGAGCATCTTTCCTGACCCTGGTACTTAAGTGTATATCAAAATATCTTTGTTAAACCCTAACTGCTTCATTAAAGGGAAAAAAAAGGTAAAATAAAATGAGTTAGGTGTGGTGGCATATACCTGCATTCCAGGCTGGAACAGGAGGACCAGGAGTTCAAGGGCAGCCTCAGCTATACAAGATTCTGTCTTCAACACCCCACCAGACTGCACAAATAAAACGTTTCCTCCCAAATCACTCAACTGTTATCAACTTGTAAATAGCAGAAACAATTTACTGGTCTATAAATATTTCTTGGATTGACAAGTCCTCCACATTTATGATATTCAGGTAACAGAATTTACAAATATTTTAATTTTAACTACTTAGCTGTAACTAGAAATTTACACTTATACTTGGCATTTTAGGTATCATATACTATATTTCAAGATAACAAGGTGTTCACTTACCACAAAATTGGATCATTAGCAAGTTCACTGAAGCGTTTACACACACAAGCGGCTCTACAAAGATCCTGTTCCAGCAAATAAGAGAAGATTTTTAAAACTACTTCATCTGGCAGTTTCTCCTGAAGATACTGTTCAGCAGGTGCTGCTAAAAAGAGATTAACAAACAAAATGTAAACAATTCATCATCATGCAATGACTTCCTCATTAAAGAATATTTTATCTAACAAATAGCTTGTATAGCTTGTATTTTTTGATGAGTCATATTTTCCTTTTATCTTACATATATGCGCGCACACACACACACACACACACACACACACACACAAAGTGTTTTTTGTTTGTTTTATGTTAAAGGCAGTCTTGAAAAGTTTCCTAGGCTGGTCTTGAACTCACTAACTTAGGCAGGCACTTAATTTTCCAACCCTCTAACACCACACATGCCCTTATTAGCCTCCGAAGTAGCTTGGGTTTATGGCTGTATCACTTGGCCTGGCTATAAAAAAAAAAAGTACTTTTATATACAAATAAGACAGGGGCTGGAGAGATGGCTCAGCATTTAAGAGTTGGTACTGCTCTTGCAGAGGACTCATGTTTGGTTCTCAGCACCCATAACCAGAAGCTCACAACTGAAATCTGATGCCTTCTTCTAGCCTATTCAGGTAATTTTAATACCCTCCCCACAGAAACACACACACACCCATAATTAAAAATAAAAAAATAAATCTTAAAAAAAAAAAAAAGCCAAAGAGAGAAAGGTTAGGGTCCTAATATATTTTTAATAGTAGCTACTCTTAACATATTCAGATAATATTTAATTTAAATTTTTGGCATCAAATTTATTCATTCATTCACCCATTCACCCATTCATTCATTGTCTCTTATGTAGCCTTGGCTGTCCTGGAAACCTCTATGTAGACCAGGATGGCTTTGAACTCACAGTGATCCACCTGCTTCTGCCTCTTGAGTGCTGGAATTAAAGGCATGTGCCACTATTTATGGGCTCAAATGTAAGTTTTTAAAACTCACTGTTTCTTACTCCTTAGCTTTCCATTCAAAATACCTGATAGATCTTGTGACTTCCCAGACACTCTTGCGCGCTTTGCTCGATGACCAAAGTTTTCTGTAGTTGAAGTTGAGGCACCCTTCAAAACCAGAGAGAAAATTCATCAATCAAATATTTCTATACTATATAATTACCTCTCAAAAACTGTGCTCCCCCCCCCATTCTCTCATTACAAAAACCATTACAATGAACTGACCTCCATACTGTTCTTTGTAGGACACGCTGTTCTTTTTGGCAAAAGAGTTTTTCTACGAAGTTGGTATGGACTATTTTGTGCACCAGGACCTGATTCTTCTGCAACCATATCTGCAGGAACATCATCTGTAAAAGATAAAAGAAAAATGATCCTCATCTTTTTAGTAAAAATTTCAGGGGCTGGGGAAATGGCTCAGTGGTTAGGAGCACTGGCTGCTCTTCTAGAAGACCCGGGTTCAATTCCCAGTACCCACATGGCAGCTTACAAGACAGCTGTAAAATAAAATAAAAGTTGAATAAATTATTTAAAAAAAATTCAAATTTGGCAAGAGAAAAGAGCAACCGAATTTTTATGTGGAATTCCAGCCAACTGGATGACTATCTGACAGATGTTAGATGTCTTATAAAGCTTGGAATACACTGAAAAAGAAAGGGAAAGAAAGTGAATAGACACCTAGTCAAGGAGAGGAGCAGGATCGAACAGTGAGGTGAGGTCAGCAGACTGGCAAGGGGTGCCATCGCAAAGCAGAGACAGGGAGGTGTCACCTCTGAAGAGAAGCAGGTCAGTACTGTGTACTAGACACAACTAGGGTGGGAAGGATACCCACAGAGGGTGGTCTGAGATCTGGTGCTAGAGATTAAGAACATGAAAGAAATCTGCCAAGGAGGGGGAAGAGAGAGGCTGAGTCTCACACAGTGGAGGTGATGGCAGAGATGGATTACATGTAACAACAAAGTGACATGATGGCCAAATAAGTACACAAGATAATGGAAGCCATATTTCTGTTCAACGAAACAGCTATAAATACAAAAACAGAAAGCACGGGTAAGCCCTTTGATAAGGTTGAGACTGGAATTAAAGGTATAAAGTGTGAACTCATGATTCTCAACCACAGATACAGAAATACAGATATAAATATTTAGATGTTCATGGAAAATGTGCTTATCATCCTTAGCACTCTCCACATCTCAGAATACGAAGCTTCTCAAAGTAATGAGCATGGCTAATATTTGGAACTTGCTTCTGAATAACATTTTTAATAAAAGGAAGTTTTCATACTCATTGGAAAAATGATAGATCCCAGGGCTTAGGCAGGAAAAGTACAAAATAAGCCTAGAATATCACGTGGCAGAACGAAAGTACTCAAAAATGACGAGGTCATATAAAATAAGGTGGAGGTGAGCTTGAAAAGGCAAATTATGCTGGGGCATGGAAAGTAGTAACCAAAGCAAAGGTATACTCCATAAATTAACCCTGATATAGATAAATACACTGAACAGTATGATGACAAGTACTTACAGTTATTTCCCTAGAGATTAAGGAGTGAAACAGGATGCCAACTGTGTTGACAGCTCGAAGTTAACATTAAGAAGACAAACTGAAACTGCCCCACCCAATAGCGTCCAACAGAATTTCTATGATATCCCTTACAAAGATGCATAACATGAATTGAATTATGAAGAATCAAACAAGCCCAAATTTGTTCTATGAAGTAAAATGGTTTCTGTTAGAACAGAGCGGAAAAAGTTGTTCTGTAGGATTCAAAGAGATAGGACAACTAAACGCAACCCGTGGCTCTTGTGTGAAGAACACTACCTTCCCACCCCCACCAACTACTGAAACCTGGAAACCTAGAGACTGGAAAGCAGGATATGTTCGTGTTAACTCCATACTTCTTTAGAGAGTCTTGTTTGTAGGACACAGATACTCACTAGGTAGGATATAAAAAGGTGATTTAACGTTTAAAGGACTGGGGACCTCTCTACAGCTCATTCTCTAAGTTTGGATTAAAAAAAAATCTTAAAAATTTCAATCCAAACAAGCCCCCCCCCCCCCAAAAAAAAAAGAAGATAGGAAAAAATGACTGCAATACATTACAAAGGGGCAATTTGTTCACAAATCAATACATGACTTATGGTGGTACACAATCATGTGGTGGTATATAAGATGTAGACAGACAGTTCTAAATTAAACCAACAGTAAGAGATGAGCGGTGGTGGCACACACCTTTAATCCCAGCATTCGGGAGGCAGAGGCAGGTGGATCTCTGTGAGTTTGAGGCCAGCCTGGTCTACAGAGTGAGTTCCAGGACAGGCTCCAAAGCTACATAGAGAAACCCTGTCTTGAAAAAACAAAAACAAAAACAAAAAAAAGTAAGATAAATGAATAAATATAACACACACACAACACACACACACACACACACACACACACACACACACACACACACATACACAGAGACAGGATTTCAAGACAGGGTTTCTCTGTGTAGTCCAGGCGGGCCTTGAACTCAGAGATCCACCTGCCTCTCTGCCTAAAGGCATGCTTCTGCCACCACCCGGCTGATAATTTTTGTTTATCTACCACATTACCAAAAACACAAAAGACAATCTGCATACTAGAGCCATCAAGGCTAAGAGGAAAGCCTCTTCACTGCTTTCCGAAGGCAGTGTGGCACGCTGTAACTTAGCTGTCGTCATGGGCAGCAAAGCAGTAGCATGTACCAAGACAGTCACCACAGTAGCTGTCCTACTGCAGGCCAGCTCACAACGGACTAATGTGTGGCTGCTACAAACATAAAGAGATTCTAGCCAGTGTGATGAAGCACTACCCCCAATGTACAAGTTGGCATACAAATCAGGGCTGCCAGCACTCAGAGGAGAGGGGGCAGAGGCAGGCAGATCTCTGTGAGTTCAAGACCAGCCTGGTATAAAAGAGTCAGTTCCAGGACAGATAGTGCTACACAGAGAAACCCTGTTTGAAAAAAAAAATAAAAACAAAAACTCAAAACAAAAAGCAACAAATAAACAAATCAGGGCTGGGGATTGTAGCTTAGTAAGAGTGTCTATTATGTACAAGGCCCAAACTGCAAAACTCAGACGAAACAATTAAAAAACAAACAACCAAACATAAACCCTGTACATCTATGTACATGTGGAACTTGTTCAGGGAACACACATACTCTCCATGGGACAGGGAGTCAACCTGAAGAGGCTCTTACTGGCTAAAGAAAAAATGTGACTGGAGAGATGGCTCAGTGGTTAAGAGCACTGGCTGCTTTTCCAGATGACTCAGGTTCAATTCCTAGCACCTACATGGGGTTCACAACTCCAGTTTCAGGTGATCTGGCACCTTCTGGCTTTTTCAGGCACTAGGCACGCATGTGGTGCACAGACATACATGCAGACAAAATACTCAAATTTATAAAATAAAAAACTCGTTCTTCCTGGCTTAACCTGAACCATCAAAGGACCAAGAGACAAAAAATGGCTCCCCTACAGACACACACTCCAAAAGAAAATATTAAACTGCAGAATCACTACTTGGCAATTTCTTAATGTTAACAGACTTAGACATTGAACATCAATCATCCCTAGTATAACTAAAAGAGAAATCAGATTTTGTATTTCCTCCAGAAAGAATAGAAGCCTGGGAAAGAGCATCAAAATGCGCTGAAAGCTTAGCTGTTATTATTTCACTTAAATATTGTTTTTAGCTGGGTATCAGGCACATGCTTATTACCTCAGCATGCAGGAGGCTAAAGCTAGAAGATCAAGAGTTTGAGGCTTCTCTGGGATACAGATGTGGTTTCTGTTGTTTTTGTTTCTGTTTTTTGAGACAGGGTTCTCTGTGTGGTCCTAGCTGTCCTGGAACTCACTTTGTAGATCAGGCTGACCTTGAACACAGAGATCCGCCTGCCTCTGCTTCCGAGTGCTGGGATTAAAGGTGTATGCCACCACCTCCCAGCAAAGTGCTCTTTTAACACCATTTTCAAATAAAACTCTGAAAACCAAGTTTTGCACTGGAGTCAGAAAATACAGCATGTGACTTACTAGGTATGTGTGGAGCCATTCTTTTGTGCTTTAGTGTGGTTAGTTTATCTGTGTCTAAAAGGAACATGTACAGTCTTTTGTCTTTTAAACAAGCTTTGATACATATCAGGCAGGAACTCTCTCAACTGAGGTGCATCTCCAGCCCCTAGAGCCTACATTTTCGAGTACAATATAGTTACATTTTACAATACAATTTTAAAATCTCTAAAAAGCAAGTTTTTAATATGTTGTTTAAATAGTCTATCTGTCCTTTCTTGTGAGTAAAACTAATATGGTTATCTACTGGCTTCAGAAAGAGATATGCTAAAATCTCCCATTGCATCACTAGGTAGTCTATTTAACCTATAAACCTTTATTTTATATACTCCAAGATGTTAACTGGATACAGATCAAGATTACTAATTCCTGGTGAATTACTCAACTTATCATTATGTGATAGCTCTCTTTATTCTTTTCATAAAAATATAGACAAGCATCCTAATATAAGGATTGTCTTAGGCAATACCACCAACCTTTCTGAGACAGGGTTGTGTTATATAGCCACATATCCTTGGAACTAGTGATGTAGGCCAGGCTGGCCTCAAACTTGGGATGACCCTCCCGCCCATTCCTCCCTATGGTTAAAGGCATACACTATCAGCCTAAGTTTTTGAAAGTTGATTTGGTTTACCTTTTCACACTGGTCTGTTAAAATTTTCATCATGCTTTATTTCCTTTAATCTCCTAGAATACTTATTTTTTGTTTAATTTTGTTTCTTATTGTGTATGAATTCATAGGCCAACTTTCAGGAGTTATCCCATCCACCATGAGTTCCTGAACCCATGTCAGGCTTGTGCACCAAGTCCTTCACCATCTCACCCCTCCTAATTACTTTATAAACGTTTTATATTATCTTTAAGTTCTATCAATTGAGTTTGTTCTTGAGTGTTGGCCTAGTAGGTTCTTCTAGTCACTACGAACAATTAGGGATGTTTTCAATTTCTAAGCCAAATATCTGGTCTGTGCAAGCTGTTTTAAAAAGTCCCAACGTCACACTTAAAAATACTTACTTTATTTTTTATGTGTATGAAATGTTTTAATTGCATAAATGTATGTGCACCACGTGCATGTCTGGTGCCTATGGAAGTCAGAAGAAGGCTTTGGATACCATGGAACCGGAGATGGCTGTGAGCTTGGAATTGAACCCAGGTTCTCTTCAAGAGCAACAAGTCTGCTTAACCCCATGTGTGTACTAGAGTTCTACCTGAGTCCCATAGCATGTACAGCCAGTACCGTAGCACTATCTCCTGCTCATTGCCTTGGGGTTCAGCTACAGTTCTGTGACGTCACTCTGCTATGTTTGCAGTCTATGTACACACTGGACTGGTATTTCTATCAGCCTAGCTTAGTCATGCTTCAGAGTAATGTTCTGAACACTCAAAATACAGTATCATGCTGTAGGATGCCTTTCTGTATGCTGTGAATATGTGATGCTCTGATTGGTTGATAAATAAAGCTGCATTGGCCTATGGCGGGGCAGGATGGAGCCAGGTGGGAAAATCCTAGAGAGATAGTGGAAGGAGAAAGGAGAGGAAGGAGACGCTGCCAGCCACCGGCAGGAGAAACAAGATGGGAAAATATCGGTAAGCCATGGCTGCGTGGCAACTTATAGATTAATAGAAATGGGTTAATTTAAGATATAAGAGCTAGCTAGCAAGAAGTTGAGCCACAGGCCATCCTGTTTGTTACTGATGGAAGCCTCTGTGTGTTTACTTGGTCTGAGCAGCTGCAGGACTGGGAGGGACACAGGAAAACTTCCAGCTACAGTATCAACTTTGTTTTCTAGTCATCAATGTCTCTCTGTTTTTGTCTTTGAAGAAACATGTACATCTTCCTTACTATAGTATAGTTGCTGTGGTTTGAATAAGATTACCACCAGAGGCTCATATATTTGACTGCTTAGTCACCAGGGAGAGGAACTCTTTGATATGATTAGAAGGATTAGGAGGTATGGCCTTCTTGGAGGAAGTGTGTCACTGGGAGTGGGCTTTGAGAGTTCAAAAGCCAGGCCCAGTGCATCTCTCACTCTGCTTGCAGATCAGGATGCAGTTCTCAGCTGCTTCTCCAGTATCACATCAGCATGACTCCATGCTCCCCGCCATGATGATAACTGGCTAAACCTCTGAAACCATAAGCAAACCCACAATTAAATGCTTTCTTTCCTAAGAGTTTCCTTGGAACCAGGTGGGGCGGCGGCGCACACCTTTAATCCCAGCACTTGGGAGGCAGAGGCAGGCAGATCTTTGAGCTTGAGGCCAGCCTGGTTTACAGAGTGAGTTCCAGAACAGCTAGGGATCCATAGAGAAACCCTGTCTTGAAAACAAAACAAAACAACTAACAAACAAAACAACCAAAAACAAAGAAGTTGCCTTGGTGATGTTTTTCTTCACAGCAACAGAACAGTGACTAAGACGGCTGCCTTAATTATTTTTACCTTTGCTATATCGTATTTTAACAAAATTATAGCCTCTGAGGGTTATACCTGCACTGTTTCAGCTTAGTACCTATAAAGACTCAGTAAATGTTGATTCCTCTCCATAGAGAATACTTAATTTCCACAATTAATGAGAACTATGATCTTTACTGAAGAATGAACAGATAGGAACTGACTTAACTTTTTGTTTTTCCAGATTTACAATTTTTTTTACATTATTTTTTGTTCCTTCCTAAAATTATAGAGAAGCATTCCCCAAGACAGATCTGGCATACAAGAATAGATAAAATATGATTTATTATATAAATAAGCAAAACAATATATAAAGCCAATGGTCATGGTAGCTACCAAATACCGAGTGACTAATTCAATTAGGGCTTTGGTATGTAACCCTCCACTTAGATATACATGTAATCTCAAAAGTAAGAATAGCAACAAAAGGTTAATATGCAATTCAACAGAAAGCTACATATACATATATACACACACATATGTGATCAAAATTTATATTTACATTTCTAGACTTTTCTTCAAATCCTCTGTGTGTGTGTGTGTGTGTGTGTGTGTGTGTGTGTGTGTGTGTGTGTATTCTAGAATTTTCACTATGAATTGGAACCACTAGGACAAGGAAGGCCCTCAGAAAATAAATAGGTTTCTTAATTTAAAAGTAAATATTTAACAACTTTATAATAAAGTATCAATGAAAATGTATTAGGATGCAAGTAACAATCTGGTGTCTATCCAGCCTGAGGCTAGAACACACTGATTTTTATATATATTTGTGGCCATCTCAAAGGTTTGCAGAATGTAGTTTATGGAGATTAATATAGAGAAGTCATCCCCTGAACACACACAGACTATCTACTTACAGAGACCCAGATTGGCCGGGCAGCAGTGAAGGCTGTGCTGCTAACAACCGTGTGTTTAGAACAGCTCCGAGTCTCAGTGCAAAGCACTACCTACCACCTGACAACTGTTTCTAACACAGTTGGGAAACACTACTGCTTTTTTCCAATTAAAACTATCCATGAATACACTGAAATCAAGAGAACACTTATTTTAAATATCCTTTAATTTAAATATTTTTACCTAAAGCAGAGGTATTTTAAGATAGAGAATCCAAAAATAAGTATGTTAAGTTTGTTTTAAAAAGCTTGACCTGCTGTACAATGTAATCAGATCCTGGTTATACTTAGGCTACAAATTCTCAACATTTAACCATTTGATACAATGCTACATGACACCCTGCAGTAATATATTTATTTATATAAACAGGTACATATGTCTATTAAATTTCACCATCACGTAACTGTAGGGATTAGCTTAACCCTTCTTAAAAGAAAAAAAAAAAAAAAAAAGGTAAAAACACACACACTTTGGCTACTCAAAAAGATAAATCGCTTTGGCTACTTTCTACCAACCTAGAGCCGCCCAATCTTTGCTGTTATGACTATCAGAAACCCAGTGAGGATTCATTTCTCCTGCAGATTTACAGCTTTCTGTGGTGAAGTGCATAGCAGCACAAAGTGCATAGCAGCACAAAGTGCATAGCGGCACAAAGCGCGGTTAACTAACAAGTCTTTGCTGAAGGAGGGAAAGGAGGAACGCTGTGCCCTGCCTGCTGCTAGCTACAGAGAAACGGCAGCCAGACCTACGGCGTGACGAGTGTGCACTACCAAAGAAGCTGCGGCTGCGGCTGCATTTTGTCAACCTGAAGATACACTGCAGCATGCCTGCAGTCAGACAGCACAACACTGGTGTTTCACATATGATGTGTCATCCAATTCATGAGAAAACTGCATTGTAAGTGATAAAGAGTATTTTTCTCAATGGACAAGTCTTATTATTTTTATGTCAAAATTACTGATAGTGTCTATAAAGAAAATCTCTGTTCCAGAACTGATTAAATTTTATAGCTTTAAATTGAAAAATAAAATCTCTCAATTTTTGACAACTACTAATCCAAGTTTACATTTCCTTGGGAACAACTTAGCTCTTCCCTGTTACATACCACAACCTGTGTTCTCAAGACATTTTTCTTAGGCTTTGAGAGAGAAGAGTGTAAAACAGCCCATTCTCTTTGTAAAATGAACATCATAAAAATTCTTGGGCTCTTTCCTTTCCTCTCCTTCCTTCCGTCTGTCCTCTCTCTCCCGCTCTCTCTCCCCCACCCCTCCCAATAAAGCTGTAAAAAGGTAGACATGGAAAAAAAAATTCTTGGATTTATTTTTATTTCTTAGTGTGTGTCTATGTGAATGCAGGTACGAATGCATGCCATGTGTGGAGGTCAGAGGAAAACTTTTTTGAGAACTGGTTCCCTCCTTCTAACGTGGGTTCCAGGGACTGAACTCAAACTATCAGGCTTCCTTCCGTGGTAAGCATTTTAACCTGCCAAGCCATCTTGCAAGCCTAAAATTCTTTCTTTCAAAAGAGGTTTCTTCTCCTTTCATACTGTTCATTCAGTTTTGAATCTTCATCATCCCCAACTGTCAACATTCATAAATATATTCCTATTCTATTGAATAAGAAAGTATTTTTAAAGTTAGTGACTTTTCTAAGGTTGTTTTGAGACAATGTCTCATTATGTAGCCTAGGCTGGCCTGGAACTCACTATGTAGTCAAGGCTAGCCTTGAACTCACAGAGTTCCTCCTGTCTCTGCTTCCTTAGTGCTGAGATTAAAGGTGCAAACCACCATGTCCAGCAACTTCTGTACATTTTAATTATCTCCAAGTTCAACATTAACTAGTTAACAAGGTAATTAAAAGCAGTGTTATAGCTGTGTGGAAGCTGATGTGACTAAGTATCAAATTTATCATCAGAATGACCGTTGCTCCAAATTAACAATGAGCTCAATCTTAACATACAGCTTAAGGGAAAAACATTTAGCCTGTCCCTAATTTTATTTCCACATTAAGTTTAGAAATTTCTAGAAATGATCTTTCATTGGTTTGTATTTACTGGAGAAAGAATAACCAAGAGCAGCAAAGTAGGAAGAGCAAGAAGATGAGACTAAGGCTGTTTCTTTTAATGTTTTTAAGATTTATTAAGTGTATGTGTGGGTGTTTGGTATGTACGCTACCTATTGAGATCAGAAAAAGTTGGGGAGCCCCTGAAATTGGAGGTACACATGGTTATGAAGGATGTGGTTGCTAGGAACAGAACTCAGATCCTCTTCGTGAACAACAAATGCTCTTGAGTGCTGAGCCATCTGTCTGGCTCCTATTTTACTCTTACAAGTATTAACTATTTACCCCAGGCTGGAGACAGGGCTCAGCCGTTAAGAGCACTTGCTGTTCTTACAGAGGACCAGATTTGATTCCCAGCGCCCACACCGCAGTTCACAAGCATCTGTAACTCCAGATCCTCCTTTTGGCCTCCTTGAGACCAGGCACACACACAAGTGGTACACAGAAATATATCACCTCTGCTTTGTGAATGTCACTAAGACAACTACTTTATTGGGAAGGAGGAAAGCGAATGGGAAGAGGCATGATCAGTTCACAGTAAACCATAACTATAGAACAATGTCTAGTAATGTTTCTACAAACCACACAAAACAAAACCAAACACCAGTGTCCCCTAGCAAGCCAGTCATGGGAGCACAAGGCCACACTCTTCAGCACGCAGATGGCTAAGGCAGGAGGATAATCAGTTCGTGACCAGCTGAGGTTTTACAGCTTATAGTGCTAACTAACTAAGGCACTATCTAAATACAAACTATTTGAACTAGTATAATTAAGTATACTTGTTACCAGTATTTTAGAGGCTTGTAGAAAATACAATGCATTGGGACACACACCTTTTAATCATTTTCTAGAGGTAGTTCCTTAGATATTTTCATTTAGTAAAAGAGTATCAACATTAAGTGGGGACAGTACAGTACAATGTAAAGATACAAGAGTTCCAGAAAGACTGGCTTTTGTTTAGCACTCAGTATCAGCCCTGTTCTGTTCAGAAAGTGCCGTGTGTGTGTGTGTGTGTGTGTGTGTGTGTGTGTGTGTGTGT
>CABHPR010121692.1:0-11950 GCA_902168415.1 Peromyscus melanophrys | reverse complement strand
AGAGAGAGAGAGAGAGAGAGAGAGAGAGAGAGAGAGAGAGAGAGAGATAACAACTCTGAAGTACCTGCTGCAGACAAGAATGTTAGGTTAATTCTTATTAAATGATAATTGAACAGCCATTTAAAGTTATAAAGCAAATTATCCTTTCCTTCTTTTCTTCCACCCTCCTTTCTTTCCATTTGCTTCAAATGAAGTTTCATGCAGACTAGGCAGCCTCAAAGTCATTATGCTTTATAGCTTGACCTTGAACTACTGGTCCTCCTGCATCTGCAATCCTTGTACTGTGTTTACAGGCATGTGCCTATAAACCCAGTTTAAACACTTCTGGGATCAAACCCAAGGCTTTGGACTTGCTACATGAACACTCTTTCAAATGAGATACCTTCCCAACTTCATTATGATTCTATCATCCTGGGAAGTTGAAAGACTTTCCTGACTTCAGAATCTTCATGTAAACATTTTTTTACACAATTTGTTTACTTTGATTTTTATATGTAACTACTTTGATTTGATCATCATACAAATAGTTGTATGTGTATGTATCTATGTTATTATTATATTGGAGAGTATGCATGTATGTTTTGTTATATTGGAGAGACTGAAATTCCAAAGACTTCAAGAGGATTGTATGACTGAAACTTTAAAGAATGAAAAATATAAGCTACTTTCTCTCACTTTATGCTTTATAAATATTTTCAATCCTTGAGCTAAGATTACTTTAACCACTCAAGATGAGTATTGATGATGCCATTCCTTTCTTCTACTGTCAGTGAAAGACTTTGAGAATTCAGCATCCATCGTTCAAGTCCATTGGCTTTTGATCTTTTCCATGATACTGAATATTATGTCCAGCATTTCAATACATTGCTATTATTGCAGCCTTGTCCTTAGATTTTACTTACATTCTTTGTTGTACCACACTATTATATTGTCAGCCATTCCAAGAGTTGTCTATTATTAACTGCAAGAAACTGTGTGAGTAATTGGAAAGGAGCTTTTCATTTCTTTAGTTTGATTTTTGAAATAAATACTTCTTTTAAGAAACATAATTATGTAAAGTCCTCTACCAGATTCTTAGTCAGCTCTTTTTTCCTGTATCTGAATGTCATGATTATATGTATTTATTCAAGTATTATGTAAGCATCATGTAATTATAAAATAGAAATTCTAGCCTTCAATGTTATTAAAAAAATCAAGTAATTTCTTGTAGCCTGAATTGCCTCTGCCTCATTACAGTAGACTCCTATTTATGATGATTCCTTGCCAGCTTGTTAGGTACTGTTGTTAGTAATGTGGGTAATCATATGCAGAATATTCATTTAAAAATTACTGTGCCTATCATGTGCCAAACACTAGAATACTCTACCTTTGGAAAGACAAGTTACTTTGACTCAATTTAAAAAATATTTATAGAATGCCAGCTGTTTTTCAAACCACTATTCCAGATTCTAGCGATTTAAGACTAGTAGTGCCTAGTGTCCATTCTAAGACAGTAAAGAAAACAAGAGGGAAAACCACACTGAAATGAACTCTGATGTAACATGGTCAGCACTTTAAGGATTCTATTCAGTAAAAATGTTTTGAGAACACACACAAAAATAAAGTAATTTGATTAACCTAGAGAGAGGTTGCAGGGTATGTGCTTTCAGGGATAGAATGGGGGTATTCTCTATATTTGGCTTTCAAGTATACATAGTTGTTTACCAGAAAAAGACAAGAGGTAAGTCATTTCAAGTAGAATATGTGAGAGTAATGAGGAAACTGAAGAATGAATGAACAGAGCTTTCAGTAGATGACATGGTCAGTTCAACAGCAGGGGTAGACATATAGGAGTATTGATACCAAACTCACAAGCCACATTCCTGTGTGGGAAAGTTATTTGTAAGCTGAATTGTTCATGTTCTGTGCAGTATAACAATTCAGTCCAGTAGCCGAGTGCAGCATCTGTTCATGGTCTCACAGATCAGAAATCTAGGAATGGTTCAGCCAAATTATCAAAAATATTGAAATCTATAAGCTAGGTAGAGTTGCGTCCTCACACAGCAGCAAGAGTCAAGAAGTATTACTTACCCAATTAGGAGTCTCTTGGTAATAATCAATTCCTTTCTTCACAGACTTCAAGGAGAGAAAAACTAAAGGGAGTCTGCTAGCAACAGTTCATATGCAATACTGTAATAGCAGGAATTATAGTTGGTCAATTTTTGCCATACTCTATTAGAAGCCAGCCTCAGATCCCACTCCAAAAGATGAGATTATGCAAAGTTGTAAACATGAGTGTGGGAATCATGAGGGTTACTTAGTTTGCACAAAAAGGAAAAGGATTGTTTTTAAGTGGAGACATATGTCAATGGTGAGTACAAAAGTAGTGTGGCAAGGTGATATGTTTTTGAAGCTAGAAAGAAACAGAAGAACATGTTTATCTCTTTCATGTATCTCCCATCTCATAAAGTCACTTTCCATATAGAGAGCAGTAGGTGTTATTTTCTTTCCAAAGGGAGATCAACAACAAAAAAAGACCATAGAAGTTTCTAAGACTCATTAAAAACATTTTCCTCTTAGAAAGGAAAAATAGTGGAGTCTTTGGAATGGCTCAAAGTAGCTTTCCCTAGAAAGGACAGGAACAGGCTAGGGAACTATTGTCCTGAGGAATGGGATAAAATTAGATTTTCTTTTTAATGTTTCAAGGGTTTAAAATAGATTCTATTGGAGGGAAAAGCAAAGAAAGAGGACAGTAAAGAGTCTTCGATAAAACAGGAACCAAAACCAATTCCAACCTGGTTGCCCTTCCTTAGTCTACATCCTTGGGAGGTGGCAGTGGGCACTAATGGAACAAAGAACTACTGTAAAGGGGTATTATTTCCAGATAAAGGGGAAGGTAATGGGACAATATGAACAAAATCTGGTTTTGCCATTGTTGTTTAAGAATGACCTCCGGGCCAATTTCTGAGCCACCTACTGACTGTAAGACTCAAAACACATCCTACTAAGTGATGAAATTCCAACAATACCCACACTGCCTAGAAATACTTGCAGTTTCTTAGATTCAGAATCACTTAGAATCACCTTGGAAACACATGAGGTATTGAACTTATGACAGACCATTTCTCATTGGCAGATGATATGATTCAAATTGTCAGCTATGAACTGTCACTGGGGTGCCAAACATGACTCACATCTGAACATGAGCAGAGAGTACCAGTGACTGAGTGAAGCAGATGCAGAGATTCATGACCAGGCACCAGGCTGATCTCTGGGAATCCAATTGATGAGAGAGAGGAGAGATACTCCAGATGAGGGACGTCGAGATCATGATGGGAGGACATGCAGAGATGACCGGCCACAGTAGTGGAAGCCCATAAACCATGGATTTGTGGCTGTGGACTTCCCATGGTACAGGACCAGCCCTCTGGATATGGGAGATGGGTGCTTGGCTCAAACTGTTTGGGGGGCACTCAGACAGGGGGATCAGAATCTGTCCCTAGTCTATGGGCAGGCTTCTAGGAATCTGGTGCCTGTGGTGTGACACCATGCACAGCCTTGGTGCAATGGGAAGGAGCTTGGACCTGCCTAGGCTCAGTGAGCTGGGCTCTGCTGACTCCCCATGGGAGACCTCAATTTGGGGGATGTGGGAATGCAGCATGGCTTGGGAAAGAGGGCTGGGGGGGTGGGAGAGGGAGGAGGGGAAATTTGTGGATAGTATGTGGAGTTAGTAGAAAATTTCTTAATAAATACAAATAAAAAAAATTGTATAACAAAAAAATCAGATTTATAGTCAGTAACATGAAAGAAAATACTCACCATAAAGATTGTGTTCATTTGAAGTTAGCACGTAAGAATTCTAAGGATGGACTGCTCTGGAGGCTGCATGGAACCAGACAGGGCCCTAGCTTGGTCTGTCTGAGGGGCCTCTGACAGTGGGAATAGGATCTATCCCTGGTGCATGAACAGGCTTTTTGGAGCCCATTGCCTACAGTGTGACCCCTTGTACAGTCACAGTCTTGATGTAGGGGGAGGGGCTTGGACTTGCTTCAGCTGAATGTGCCTGGCTTTACTGACTCCCCATGGGAGGCCATCCATTTTTGGAGGAGGGGATGGGCTGGGGAGGAAGACTGGGGGGGTAGTGGGAGGAGGGATGAGAGGGGATTTGTAGTTGGTATGTGGAATGAATAAAAAAATTTCTTAAGGATGGAAAAACAAACAAATAAAACATAAAGGATTCTAAGTGAACGCACTCGAAATCTCTGAAGAGATGAAGCAGACAGAGTTAAAGAGAAATGTTAGGTTGAAAGTTTACAATACTGTGTGGAGTAGCATCATAATTCAAATCTGTAAAATCTACAACAGAGTCATATGTTGTGGATATTGTTCGTTCTGTATGCTGTGAATGTGTTACTCTGATTTGGTTGATAAATAAAAAGCTAAATGACCAGTAGCCAGGCAGGAAGTATAGTATAGGCAGGACAAGCAGAGAGAACTCTGGGAGGTGTTAGGCTGAGTCAGGAGATGCTGCCAGCTACCACCACCACGAGAAGCAAGATGTAAAGTACCAGTAAGCCACGAGCTACATGGCAACTTATAGATTAATAGAAATGGGTTAATTTAAGATATAAGAACTAGATAGTAAGAAGCCTGCCATGGCCATACAGTTTATAAGTAAAAAAAAAAAAAAAAAAAAAAAAAAGAAATTTGTATAAATACTTAAAAAGTGGGTGACATATTCGGAGCAGTAAAGAATCCCTTGTTTCCTACTAAATCACTGTGAACTGAATCTTTCTCTAATGTCTTTCTCACTATAATCCTCTTGAACAGCCCACAAAGAGGATGGGTGTCAAATCCAATTGCCGATGACATTATAAGAATCAGGGGCCTTTTGAGGTCTTAGAGTTAAGGCAACTTGGAAAGTTCCCTGGTGCCAGAGTTTCTCATATAACAGGAAGAGCCTAACTTCAGACTCAAAGATGTTTGACTGCAAAGGGAGTTCTTGATCATCAATAGACACAATACCCAATGAAAATATATACAGGGCTGGAGAGATGGCTCAGATATTAAAAACTAGGCTCACAACCAAAAACATAAGAAATATATACAGTTTCCTTAGGCTCTGTTTCTGCTATGTCTTTAAATAAGTCAAATTACCTATAATTAAGATTCAAATTCATGATATCTAACAACCAGTTTTCCTTGGGTACAAGTGAAACAGACTGGGTACTATCCAATATGCCATTACTTTGCCTCTAAGACACAAATTGACTATAACACAGAGTGCATTCGATCTTCTCACCAATGTGTCTGTCAAGGTTTCCAGCGTGTCTTAAAGAGAATGGATGACCAATACAGATTTAAAAAGACTGCTGAATGAAAGATTAAATCACTCAATAGAGTGTACATTGCAGAAATCAGTCTCTTTAGCAGATGTGATGACGTTTTGTTATTATTGAGAATGTAAGTTTGAAGATTTTATCCTTACCTGCTAACTTTAATCAAATATGAGCGAAATATCATTTGTTTGCCTTTTTTCCTTTCATGATCTTCCTTTTCTCAGGCTGAAATTCTATTTTGAATAGACAATGACTCAATTACTGTGCTTAAAAAAAATCAGTGTTCTACTATTCTTAGATGTGCAAGACTGGTTCTGGTTCTATTGCACTTTTGTGTATTTTTTTGTGAGCTCAATTTATTGCCACTCCCAGTCTGATGTGCCTTTAGCTTCTCGGTTACCTAGGGGATCCCAATATTCAAGCTCAGCAATCTATGCTTTGCTTATTGTGTACCTGTTATGAGATTGGTGACATAGTGCTATGTGCTTTGAGTATAATTGCCACATGATGCTAGCAAGTTAATGTTTTATTGAGGTTAATGACATTCAGGTCTAAAGTTGTCACCATGCCCTTTCCACCTTTAGGGAGAATGTACATCCTTGGAAGTTAGCTTCATTTCAGATATTTCTTAGCTAGATTCTACTTCTGTATCCCTAGAGACATTCACCTGTGTGTCACATGTAGCAAAACCTTTTCCATCTTTCCTTAGCACAGATTCTTTGAATGCAGAACAAGTATATTATTTATCATTTTTCTGAAAACAAAATGTGTGGGCAGATGCAGACTTCCTGAGTTAGATATGGTACTCCAATAGGAACAGCTTATAATTTAGATTGCATTAACTTCCTTCTCTCACAGCTTTTTAAAATCTGAATCAAACGGTATTAACAATTTATTTGTCTCATGAGTGAAGAGGACCAAGTGAGACAACATTTAGAAGGATGCCTGAACTGTAATGAGCAAAAAGTGAATTTTATCTGTTATTATTCTGACAGTAAATCCTGGCCAAATGAATAAAAAATAAAATACACAGTGGCATACAGACCAGAGCTTATTTCATTAGTACTATATTTCTTCCAATGCTTCATTCAACAATTCCTAACATTAATAAGTAAGTTTAAAACTGCTAATTCTACAAATGTATTTTTCGCCTCCCTGTGTGAAATTTAAATTCGTGGGCTCTTCTATCTTTTTACCTTATTAGCACGCTCTAAACAAGAAATTGCTTTGAACTTCATGCTGAAGATGTCCCTTTTACTCCTGCCATGTGCTTGCCTCATGAAGTGGGTCTCACCACAACATGAGGTCAGAAGTCATTAGTTTTGATATAACCCAAGATCAAAGGTGTCTTAGTTAGGATTTCTATTGCTGTGGTGAAACACCATGACCAAAGAGCAAGTTGGGGAGGGAATGGTTTATTTGGCTTACATTTCAATATTGCTATTCATCATTGATGGAAGTCAGGACAGGAACTCAAACAGGTCAGGATCCTGGAGGCAGGAGCAAATGCAGAGTGCATGGAGTAGGGTGGTACTGTGGGATGTTTTCTATCCTATGAAGGTGTTGCTCTCATTGGTTAATAAATAAAGTGCTGATTGGCCAGTATCCAAGCAGGAAGTATAGGCGGGACAAAGAGAGAAGAGAAGGCTGGGAACAGGAAGGCTGAGTGAGGAGACAGACGCTGACAGCTGCCGCCATGAGAAGCAGATGTTAAGATAGTGGTAAGCCACGAGCCACATGGCAACTTATAGATAAACAGAAATGGGTTAATTTAAGATAATTTAATTTTAGATAGCAAGAAGCCTGCCATGCTATACAGTTTATAAGTAATATAAGCTTCTGAGTGATTATTTTATAAGTGGGCTATGGGACTGTGGGGGCTTGGGGGGACCCAGAGAGAAACTCTCCATCTACAATGTGGCTTACTAGCTTGCTCCCCATGGGTGGCTCATCCTACTTTCTTATAGAACCCAGAACCAACAACACAGGGATGGTACCACCCACAGTGGCCTAAGCCTTACCCCACTGATCACTAGTAAAGAAAATGCTTTCCAGCTGGATCTTATGGAGGTATTTTCTCAACTGAGGCATCTTCCTCTCTGATGACTCTAGCTTGTGTCAAATTGACATAAAACCAACCACAACAAAGGAAATGGATGTGTTATTTCTATTTAAAGAGATGAACTGAAATGTGAAGTGTAATAAGAAATAAAGCCAAGTCTTCAGCAACTTGTATAAGAGAATTCCAGTTTCTTCAAGTATAAGAAATAAATCATTTAGCCAGGGCCTAAGAGAATACAGTTACAAAGTTCCAGAACACAGCGCATTCTTGGGCAGCTAAATATATGCCTTTATTTTTCACCTGGAAATGTGCTTTACATAGTTGTGTTGAGAGCAGTCAGGTCTTTATTTTGAATTATAATTATATTTATGTGTGGGGGTGTGTGCATGTATGTGGGCAGAGAGAATTCTTTGGGTCATTTTTACTACAAATCCATTATTTTCATTTTGGATTATAGCTTTCCTTTAAAATTGATCATTTTAATTGTAATACTTTGTCCTATTGATGATGTCCTTTGTTTTACAGAAACTTTTCAATTTCATGAGGTCCCATTTATTAATTGTTGATCTTAGTGCCTATGCACTAAGTGTTCTATTCAGAAAGTTGTATCCTGTGCCAATGCATTCGTGACTATTTTCCCCTTTCTCTCCTTTCAGGTTCAACATATCTGGATTTACATTGAGGTCTTTATTCTACTTGGACTTGAGTTTTGTGTAGGGCAATAGATACATGTCTATTTGCATTCTTCTACATGCTGACATCCAGTTATGACAGCACAATTTGTTGAAGATACTTTCTTTTTTCCATTGTATAATTTTGGCTTCTTTGTCAAAAACCATTTTTTTTAACATTTTAGTTTTGCTCAAAGCCATACATGTACTTGCACTAGCATATGGTAAGAGATTGCTCCTGAGGGAACATAATTTGCTTATAATTTGCTGGTTGGAACAAAAATCACCCGATAAAATATCATTAGTCCTAAGTGATAGGTATTCATTTTCAATTAAAAGTGCAATCTAAATAGCTACTGTATGATATCAAGTTACTAAATTATGAAGCACTGTAGTCAAAATAATGCCTTTTTAAGTATCTAAAAGTTAGGTCACAGAAGACCTCATTTGTTATTGTAATCATTCTTTACAATTTTCATTATTAGTAAAGCATTTACTTGTCTTCACGAATCAATCACTGTGACTACTAGAAACATCAGATACATTTCCATGTTCCAAAAAAGATATCAAATGAAATGAATTATTGAAATTGAAAATTTAATATAATATTCTTATTAAGAAGTCAATATTTGTAATCCTCTGCTAACAATGTGGTCAATCCATATTTAGGATCGTGAGGGGCAATCTCTGGCACTACTATTATGACTATTTGGAAAATTTACTATATCCAGGAAAGCATTCAGCTCCTAATTTACTGCACCCTAGCTTGCACATCCTAAATTTGTTAACTGCATGAACAAAGTCTTCCCAGTGTAGATTTTTAGCTCCATCTCTAGTAATCTTTATACTATTTTCTACTGAAGCATAATTGGAATAGTTTTGGATATGCTTGGGTAAATTTTATCATTGGTAAATGACTCACCCAACTACTTTAATTAAAGTAAGAATTTCCACATCCTATACTGGGCTTTTTAATCTGTTTTCTCCTTTCTATGCATGACTTTGGTTGAGCCTTCATGGCTAAGGACTTGACTATCCTGTAGATTCCTCTGTTCATGTATTCCCTGTAATCTAGATTGTATTACCTTATGCTGTCTTTTTGTCTGTACTAAATCTATATTGGGATAGAGATGACAAAAAGTTGAAAAATTAATTTACATCTAAAGCCTTTTAGATAGAAAAATTAAATAATGAAAACCTGTGACTTATTTATTCAATATTTAAAATAAATGTGGGAAGTTCTCACTCAAAGTTTATGTACACAAAATCAAATTAGTGATAGATGTAAGTATTAGCAAACATGTTTTATTGGTGTGGATATCAAATGTCTGTGCTTGCTTTGTAGGCTTGTTTTCCAGTGTTATTTTGAAGGCGGTGGAGCTTTTGGAAGGCCTGGCTAGTGGAAGTCAGTAGAAATCCCCTCCACAAGATGGAACTCATAAATGACATTGCTTGAGTGACTGAGAAACAGAGATGAGGTAACTCAGAGACTTAAGGTCAGTGATTTATTCATTCATCACTGAAGCTTCCTCCTACAGCCAATGGGAAGAGATGCAGAAACCCACAGCCAAACATTATGTGGAGAGAGAGAGAGTCCTTGAAACATACAGTTCTACATGGGATATTTCTGTAATATCTCAGGCCTCAGAGCTCAGGGACCTCTGGAGCAGAAGAGGAGGCAAGAAGTGCGAGAACTAGAGGGGATGGACCACACTGGAAGAGCAAGGTCTCTGAATCAGCTGAGCAAAGCTCATGTGAACTCACAGAGCCTGAAGGATCAAGCCCAAGGCTGGTATGGGTTGGCACCAGATCCTCTACATATGTTACAGATTTCTGCTTAGTACTTTTTGGAACTCCTTAGTGTGTGAATGAGTGGGTCTCTGGTTCCTGTTTTCTTGGGGCTTTTTTCCTTCTGTGAGTTTGCCTTGTCCAACTTTGATGTGATTTTTTTGTTTTATCTTTTTATATTTTATTTTGCTATGTTTTAGCCTTATCTATTAGAAATCTGTTCTTTTCTAATAAGTGAAAGAAAGAAGTGTATCTGGAAGGGCAGGGAAGTGAGGAGGAACTAGGAGGAAGAGAGGCAGGGGAATTGAAATTGCAATATATTATATGAGAATATAATCTATTTTAAAAAAGAAATAAAAAATTCAGAAATATATTTTCATTTTGAAACTGTGTTGGCATAATTATAGAGATACTAACAAGAAAAGGAGTTAGGTACTGAGATAGACTAGGTGAGTTAGTCCAATCCCTGGAATTAAATAAACCTAAAGATTTTTTTAATTTTGTGTGTGAATGTTCTTATTGTCATTCCTATTATTATTAACATCCTCATTAGTAGTAGTATGATTGTGTGTGTGCATGTGAACATGGGGTGTACACATGCCAAACTTCATGTATAGAGGTCAGAGAACAACATTCAAGAAGTAGTTTTTTCCTTTATTCTTCTATGGGTTCT
This sequence comes from Peromyscus melanophrys, assembly GCA_902168415.1. Classification (NCBI taxonomy): domain Eukaryota; kingdom Metazoa; phylum Chordata; class Mammalia; order Rodentia; family Cricetidae; genus Peromyscus; species Peromyscus melanophrys. The sequence goes on along the minus strand of CABHPR010121692.1, from coordinate 1,438 downwards.
GAGGATGAACTCATGTCTTCAGGTTTATATACAAGTTTCCCTGTTACTTTTCTCAATTGTTTACTTGTTTGTTTTGTTTTTGAGACAGTGTGTCATGTAACAGAGGCCATCCTTGCATTCCTTGTGTAGTAAAGAATGACCTTGATTTTCTAATTCTCCTTCATCAGCATGAGATGATAGACATATATCACTACATTCAGCTGAAAGGTCATGAGACGGCTTCAAATTTGGACAGCATTGATATTACTTAAGACACTTATTACTATAGGGGGAGTTGTCTGTACTTTGCCCCTGAAGCACTGCCCCAGTAGGCATCAGGTAACTGCTAGGTACCAGCTCCCACCTGGGGCATGGCTGAGACAGGGACCCCTTAAGACATGAGATGCATAAGTGCTTGTTCTCCCTTGGCAGATCCGGGATGTGATCCTGGATGCTGGATGCTAGACCACAGACCAAGTCAGAGTTCTCCAAAGAACTGCGTTGGACTACACTTTACCACTCCTGGATCCCTTAACCAACCTCTTTGCTTGCTATAAGTTTGCCCAAAATAAACCTCTTCTGACTATCAGATAAACTATGTGGAATTGCCTCATTAATTTCCACTATGTTTGGCACCCAATGTGGGCCCTGAACCCATGACCATGAGATCAAGAGTCCGTACTCTACCAATTGTCCTAGCTAGAAGATATTATATTGGAATGGATATTTCTACCATGTAAACCAAGTAGAAAAGATCTCTGATTTGATTCAAAAATGAAAATTAAGACTTCACCAGTTGACAGGAATGGATCCAGTAGAAATTGTAGTACCTTTAACTAATGAGGAAATTTCCTCACTATGGAAAGATAATGAATACTGGCAAGGAGCCTGCCATGACCTCTTGAGAGAGATTAACAACTGTTATCCCAAAAGCAAGAGAATGGAATTCATAAAGAAGACTGAATGGGTCCTTCTTCATATTGTATGACAAAAGCCAATTTCTGGATTCCCCAAATTCTATACTGATGCAAATAAATCAGGAAAAGCAGGATACAAATCAGGAGAAATAAGTAAAGTGGTTCAAAGTCCACACAACTCTGTACAAAAAGCAGAACTGTATGCCATTCTTACAGTACTGATGGACTTCACAGAACCCCTCAACATAGTCACTGAACCTCAATATGCAGAGAGAGTTGTTTTATATATTGAAACTGCTGAATTTATTTCTGATAATACATAATTAACTTCAGTATTCATACAATCACAGGAAATCATCAGAAATAGGGAACATTTTATATATATATCACATCAGATCCTATATGGCTCTGCCAGGACCTCTAGTACAAGGTAATGATGAGAATGATCAGTTACTAATAGGTGATGATGTTCTAGAGGCCTCAAAATTTCATAAGAAACACCATGTAAATAGCAAAGGGTTGAAGAAGGATTTCGCCATCAC
>CABHPR010121691.1:0-12740 GCA_902168415.1 Peromyscus melanophrys | reverse complement strand
CCCCCCTCACTGTCCTATGCATTCTTGCCTCCTGGCTTGAATGGGGTCTGTCTGGAATTTAACCTCCTAACCAAACACTGTCAGGACACAAGTTTGGACTCCTATCAGTAGGATCCTATCAGTAAACCAAGAGGAAGCTTCAACAAATGGCTCACAGGTGAGCCACCAATTTGCCCCATTCTTTGCACCCAGATGCTTGGGTCCGGGGCTCACTGGTGTGCTGATCCGTGATGACCCTGATGCCCACCTTCCACTTCTGCACAGGACTGTGGTCTACACTTCCTCTGAGATGTGAGCAGAGCAGTTGGCATGACAAAAGCAGGAAGAAAGGCCAGGAGCAAAGTGCTTTCTCCCTTTATTTGTCTTTCTGGTTAGGCTCAACCTGCCACGCCAAGTCTCTGAAAAACCATCTCACTAAATAGCAGTAGTTAGCAAAACGACAATATTGCACGAACAACTCAAATATACTAAATATTTTAAAGCATAATCTACTCAGAAATATGCTGAATAGAATGCTACCTGGGCAATTACATTCTTGTGCCAACAGATAACAAATAATAATCGCTTCTTCAGTGGCGGTGAATACATATTGATTAAGCTCAAACTTAGAACCCCAAAATGAATTATATCTGGTCATGGCTAAACTGCTTTATTCACTGAGAGGGAAATTAAAAAACACACAAAAAACCCACACACAACACCTATTATACTACATTCAATTAAGGCAAGCATCAGCTTTATGTACCATTATTTGCCTCTGCCAAAGCTCTATGGTATAAATATTGAACTGTGGCATCTCCTGAATGCTAATCAATCCGTTCTGAATTTCAAATGATTACATAAATTTTAGGAAGCGCTTATTTGCCGGCATTCCCTCGGCTGCAGACACCTCAACAGGGCAATAGTATGAAGATATGCACGGCGATTTGACAAGTGTCTAGTGAGTGTTTTACTAAATTAGACTATCACAGCTGAAAAGGTAGAAACTGAGCCTGCATGTAAATTGTACAGTGAACCTAGGTATATTTCCTTTGCTTATCTGACTTCACGAGGAACCATTTGACCGATGCATGTGGGGCAAGATGTGAGAGGAATGGACAGTATCACTGGACTCAGTGGGCCAGTCATCAATGGCGGGTGTGTTTCGGTAGGATTTAGAGGAAGGTCTTGATACAGCAAACAGCATGCCAGCCTGTGAAAGGGCAGCAACCTACCACAGAACGGGAAGATTAAAAGACCTTTTAACAGGTTTCATGAAACACGTAGCTTATCTTAATATTCAGCCTTAAACTGTAATGCCTAAGTAGATCTTTGTTAGCAGTCCCTTTGAAAAGGTGTGTGAGTGTGTGAATCATTTCTCTTTCCACCAAGTGGTTGCTAGGGAATTGAACTCAGGTCATCAGACTTGGTGACAGATACCTTCACCTGCTGAGCCATCCATCCAGCTAACCCTTGAACATTCTTACAGCACTTCTGGAGCAAACCCCCAATAAAGGATGAGAACAGGACATTTCCTGCCCTTTCTGCATCTGCCTTCCAGCAAATGGTCCCCTCAGGTGTCCCCTCCTTGGCTTTACAAATGGAAGGAATCATGTCTTTTGCATTAGAACTGCAAACACAGAGCCTGATCAATGGGGTCAAAGTCCCCAGCTGGACTGGAGCCTCGTTCACGGACTGATTTAGTGTTGCAAAAGAGCAAAGGGGAAATTGGTTCTTTCCGCTGCTTTTGTTGCTCTCCTTAAGACATGATGGGGACACTTTGCTTGATGACAGAGAAAGGACTCCTCCCAAACCCAACAAAATGTGGGGTGGTCCTCTTCTAGAGGGGTTCATGAGAGAAGTTACTCTTCTTGTAACTCATCTTTACTTCCTTCCCCAACAATGTGTATAAGATGCCCGGAAGCTGATCCCAACGCTGAGCAAAGAAGCACCAAGACACCACACGACTGTGGCCCCTACATGTCCCTCCTGGGACCTTACAACTCAGAAAGTTCAGACATGAGCAGGGTCCAGGCCAGAGCCACGCTTCCTCTGCCAACCAGACAACCCACGACTGGCCAGTCACCAGGCGGCCTGCCAAGCTCTTTCCTCTCGGATTTACACTCCAATGTCTTGCTGACATCTGGGCTTGAATTAGCTCACAGCATTGCAGTTGAAGCTGCCAGCGTGTACCTGTAACTGCACAAGATGAGCCCTGGCCTAGGAGGAGCCAGCCACTGTGAAAGCACTGTGGGCATTGAAGACTTTCTCACCCAAGAGCTGTTGGCAGCCTGGGAAGTAACTTCATCGTTTCCCTATTGGCATGAACGGGAGGAGTCCTGGCTTAAACACAAGTACCACAGGCAGGCAAAAAGGAGCCCCGACTGACAGCCCAAGAAATGACTGGAACCTTTTTAAAGCACATTTAATGATCAAAGGTTTACTCTTCAGTAAGTCGCTGCTGTGTCTGATGAGAAGGGAGATTAATAGTTACATCCCCCATTTATAAAGTCTTCCCTTTCCAAGCAAAACACGCATCCTCAGCAGCAGCACACACTCCCGCCAAGGTAGGTTGTATGGCATTCTTTGACTCTTGCACAAAGGCCCTGGCTGGCTTAGGCTCAAGAGGCCAGTGCCCACCCCTCACCCCAGCCCCATGTCGCTGTGATTCACTGTCTGCAGAAAGCTCTCACAGTGCCTTTCACTGGACCCTGCTATCGAGAGGACACGTGTTGCATAGAGACAAAGGTGAAGTGAGTGAGCCAAGCATGAGGTCTTTATCAATGTGGAAGCCTCAGAGGCTGAAACTCAAAGAAGCGCGCGCGCGCGCGCACACACACACACACACACACACACACACACACACACACACACACACACACACACCAGAAAATGAAGACTATTGGAAACTAACCAAAGGCTAAATCGCACGCACTGCTCAGACAGTAAACACTGTGTGATGACATTTACTAATACAACGTCAACAGCACGTAGCATGGTAAGAGTTAGCACCAAACTCCTTAGTATAGTTCTTAGTAGCCTCTCTCTTGAACACAGACTCCCCAGGTTCAGTCAACTAATGCTCCTCACCGAAGGGTTTCATCCATCCGAGCATAAGATCGGATGATCTATGACAGAGGTAGCAAATCTATATGGACCACACTTTTCAATTAGTTGTCCTGCTTCTATTTTGCCCATATAAATCTGATCAGTACACGTAGGCAGTGGCGATGGGTTCCAGTATCTCTAAAGAGGCCAGGTGCACGGAGCAGAGGAGCATTCATTGGCCCCATGCGAAAACATGGGGTAAATCATCTAGTTTTCTTTCTTTCTTTTTCTTTTCTTTTTTTTTTTTTTTTTTTTTTTGGTTTTTCGAGACAGGGTTTCTCTGTGTAGCTTTGCGTCTTTCCTGGAACTCGCTCTGTAGATCAGGCTGGCCTTGAACTCACAGAGATCCACCTGCCTCTGCCTCCTGAGTGCTGGGATTAAAGGCATGCGCCACCACCACCCAGCTAGTTTTCTTTCTTTACATACAACACCAGAGTACAGTGTTCACTCAGTTCCCTTTCTCCTGTAAAGTAGACGTTAACTTAGCTGGATATGCTTTTAATGCCAGTACCTGGAAGGCAGAGGCAGGTGGATCTCTAAGTTTGAGGCCAGCCTTGTCTACAGAGGGAGCTGTAGGATAGCCAGAGCTACATAGTGAGACCCTGTTTCAAAAGAACAAAAATCTTTCATCTCAGCACTTGGGAAGCAGAGGCAGGCGGATCTCTGAGTTCGAGGCCAGCCTGGCCTACAGAGGGAGTTCCAGGACAACCAGGGCTACACAGAGAAACCCTGTCTGGGGGAGAAGGGGCTGGGGAAAGAAAGAAAGAAGGAAAAAAAAAAACCCAGTAACAACAACACAAACAAACCAAAAAAAACACATCAAAAGACTAAATTATGGACTCATGTGAAGCTATTTTCTCTTAACAGCACTGAAGGTGTTAAAGACCTTTCCTTTCTTGTGTGGCTCATTGTGGTATTTCATTCTCCCAATGCTGCCATGCTGATGATTCCAGAGTTTTCTTCTTAAAGGGGCTCTCTTTAGTCTCCGTCACTTTCCTGATAATAACTATATTCATAATGTAGTAACATATCCTTATTTCCTAAAAGGAAACATGCCAAATCCTCTAGTACTTCTCCAGGGGCTCGACCTTCTAGGCTATCTATCTCCAAAGCTTGTGTTTCTGCTTTTTTAATTATATTTTTAAATATTATCTCATTTCCTATTGCATTTTTTTTCAAATGCAGAGATTGGGAGAAAAGGCAATAAATATTGATTAAAACTCCCTATCTGTCATGTAGAGTACAGAAGCAAAACATACACTATGTATGACTTTTCAGCGCACTGATCGGGTAGATAAGAGGTCCGGGCGTCATCATACAGCAGCCTTTGTCTGCTCGAGACAGGAGCAGTTCAAAGGAGCCACAGCAGAAAAGGTTAAAAAAAAATGCTCTGCTTGCCTTACAATGCCTCAGGTTTGTTTTTTTCTTGAAGATCCTTCACTATCTCAAGGTTCATTTTGATCAAGTCCTACCAAATTTATTCTCTGATCCTACAGAGACTGGATCTGGTGAGTACTCCTTCAAGATAAAGGATCAGTGTTCAGAAGCATCAGACAGACCTGGGCTGGGGCAAACCACTCTACAGCAAACACGGTTCTCGCCTGGGCCCTTTGCACCTCCGTCAATGGTCCACAGAGAGGACTCTGGTGAGGGCAGCTAAAGTACTGTAACTTTTCTACACAGACCCTTTGTGCATTCGCGGAGACAACCAAACCCATCTTGTCTATGGTTGTTGCCTCCATGGGATGACTCTTAGGTGGCGTGTGATGGATAGTCAGGTACCATAGTCAACGACGGGAATTTGGGATGAAGTCAAGAGCTAGCTAGAATGGATGAATAAAGACAGGATGTTCTCATCCATTTTACTGGATGTAGCATTCCAGAGATTCCCTCCCTACTGTTTGCTGACCTGGCCTGAAAGTCGCTACTTGGAACAGATGTCCACAAAGTCCCAGATTTAGCCATCAATATTCCTTTCAATCTTTCTGCAAGTTAGATGTCCAAAAGAGCTGATCAATAACATCTCCTCTCATAAACTTGGAGAATGGAAAGTAATAGAACAAACAGTTGAATTTTCAAGAGAGGTTTGTGTGATATGCAGCTAAACTACTATATTTAGCCTTTTGGCTAAACTATCACTCAAACAATGTCTATTTATTTTATCATGTATTTTATCAGTAAACATTTTGTAGGTCCCTACTGTGTCCTTGAAGCCTATATGTAAAGCAAACATTTAGAAGGATTTTAACGTCAATGGAGGCTCCCTTACAGAGCCGGACTCTACCACACAGAAGAGACTGAAAAGCAGGCCTATCCCTTTTGTGGGCTACTCTGTACTTAGACTTGGGACAACAATTAGCCACTGCTTAGATCTAGCTATTTCCCCTCAAGGAAAACAACTGTTAACGGGAGATAAATAAATATCACAAGGACTTTGAGAACTAGCGCATGATCAGAGAACAGGGTGAGAAACCAGGGGTACTCACTCAGGGAGATGAAATACAACAGTCTACTAGGTCTTTCTTTTTTCCCCTGGGATACAGCAAAGGCTCAGCAGCAGCCCGCCACCCGGTCTCCAAGCTAAGAAAATCTCTGAGCCAAAGTACCATCTTAGCTGGAACATTTCAGTGACTTGCTGCACTGGGCACTTAGATCACATTAATATTCCTCACGGACTCTAACATGGATGACATTACTCAGGATCCTTAAAAGGCAACCAAGCGCTCTCCAGCTGTCCCCTCATTTTCAGATTATAGTCTGTGGGAATCTTCATCATCTAAACCGTGTCCCTAATGATGGTGAGGATGTAACACTCCACTTCTCCTCTGTAACAGTTACGTCTGCACTGACGGCACACAGGAAGTTTTATCAGCCACTTTAACTCCTTGTAGGAAGAAGTGGGAGTATAAGCCGGTTAAATAATCGCGAAAATAACCAGACAACTCACAGTGCCTATTTGCTATAAGAATATCAATGGGCGCAAATCACATGGTTAGGCAACAAAATGTGATAGAGTTTGGTAATTTAGCAGATGTGTATTTTGAGATTAGGTCTCATGTATCCCAGGCTGACTTTGATATGTAGCTGAGAATGACCTTGAACGGCTGCCTCTGCCTTGTCAGTGCTGGGATCACAGGTGGGTTTTTACCATAACTAGGTCATGTGGTACTGGGGATCAAACCCAGTACCTTGCCTTGCGTACTGTCCAGGGCCACTTTAGCGGAATTTAAGGAACACATAATAACTAGCAGTGATTGATCTTTACGGTCTAGCATAGGTCAAATACAAAGAGATACTGAGAGACTTGGTAGTTTCCATTTTTACTTCCTTTCATGACCAGCTAAACCAACTGTAGTGTGTCTCTTTGTGGATTCAATCAGTAGCCCTGAAAACCTGTAGTCAAGTGTGCTTTTTTATTTAGTCCAGGCATTTAGTGAGTGACTACTAAGAGGGGGTGGCTGTTCCTGGAACCTGCTTTGACTAAACTTGTCAACTACTGTTCCTCCAGATTTTCCTGGCTAATTGGACCCCCAGGACCAAAAAATGAGGTCCTCCGGGGTCTGTCCGGGCTTGGCAACCTCCCCTTGGTTCTTGTCTTGACTCTCTTTCAGACCCCCGTGAAATCGGAAAATCACTCCTTTCCATGCTGTTCCCAGAGTCACATGATACCAGCTGGCCAGCCCGCTCTCACACTACAGAACCTGGCTGTGCTTCCCAGGTGCCTTCAGAATGAGTCATGGCATCTCCTATTCCACTCTATCCCCAGGGCTGCCTCAGAATTGTTGGGTGGACCAAGGCCGGTCCCGTCCTTCTAAGGCCAGGCTATCACCCACCATTCCAGCCTGCCTCCTGCTTCGCCCCTCCCTGTTCCTTCAACTCATCTTGCCTTTGAACTTCAGAAAGGCTCTTTTGGCTCCTGCTTGAGATCACACTCCATCTTCTCTCACTGACTCTCTTGGGGAAGGGCAACGTCATCTCTCATGCGAGAATGAGGATGCAACCACCTCTCAACAACACTGCCTCCGGCCTTCATCTACTCTACCGCGGTCTCCATGTTTGTCTGGATGAGTGAGGGGCAACGCTGAGCAGTGTTGTAGGATATTGTTTATGCTGTGGAACGTTTGCTTTAATGATACCAAGATGTGTTGCATTCTTTTACATGGCATTTGTTTAACTCTGTGAAGCTGTGTTACTGTGCCTGTCTGAAACACCCGATGGTCTAATAAAGAGCTGAAGGGCCGACAGCGAGCCAGGAGAAAGGATAGGCAGGGCTGGCAGGCAGAGAGAATATATAGGAGGAGAAATCTGGGAGAAGCAAGAAGAAAGGTCGAGGAAGGAGGAGGACTTCAGGAGCCAGCCACCCAGCCACACAGTCAGCCACGGAGTCAGCCACGGAGGAAGAGTGAAAGTAAGATAGAAGAAAAGGAAAAGCCCAGAGGCAAAAGGTAGAAGGGATCATTTAAAGTTAAGAAAAGCTGGCAAGAAACAAGCAAAGCTAAGCTAAGCATTTATAAATAAGACTAAGCCTCTCTGTGTGATTTATCTGGGAGCTGGGTGGTGGGCTCCCCAAAAGAGCAAAAACAACCAACAACAGAGCAGAGCTGAGGTCTGGATGTATTTGGTTCATGTGCACAGGGCTCAAGGTTGCTGAGGGTTTGAGGAGCGAGTGCCTGGCCTGGGCAACAGACTGGCGTTTCCAAGTGGCCTAGTACCATTTCCTTCTCAGTCACAGATGAAACAGTTACTTGGGATCTAAAGTTCATTAGCTACATAACTCAATAGAGTTGGAGAGAAAAAAGATTGATTACCTATTGTTTCCTTGGGGAAAAAAATTAATGAAGAAATTGGAAACCACCTGAATTACAATACTGCTAATTACATTTTTACTACTTCTTTAAAAATGAACCCTTGACCTAAACTTATTATACCTGGGATCAAAAGGCCTTCATTTCCCTTTCTTCCTCGGGCAGTAAGCAGACAAGTTTCCAGCAGATAACTTTGGCTGGCTCTTCCTCAGTGCTGTGCACTTCCCTAGCAGCCACTGAACAAGGAAGTGTGTGGTGGAGGCTCCGATAAATACAGTTGTTCAGAGGATCATTTGCAAGGGTCAAAGGTCGAAGGTGGTTGGTGGTTAAGATCCACCTGCCTACTCGGGACTGGCAGAGAATATAGATAGTAATTTGGAGAACCATGAAGGTAAGATAAAAGTAATGAAAACCAGGGCTGGAGAGGTGGTTCAGTGGTTAAGAACACTTGTTTCTCTTCCAGAGGACCGGGGTTCAATTCCCAGCACCCACATGGCAGCTCATAATCAGCTGTAATTCCAGTTCCAGAGGACTGGATGTTCTCTTCTGACCTCCCTGGGCATCAGGCATGCACCTGTGCTCATATAGACATGTAGGCAAAATACTTATGAGACAAAATAAATAGATATAAAAAAGTTTAAGTCAGGAAAACTAAAGATAATTCATGTTTTTTTGTTTTGTTTTTGTTTATTTGAGACAAATTTTCTCTATATAGCCCTGACTGTTCTGGAATTCTCTATGTAGACCAGAGGCTGGCCTTGACTTCAGAGATCCTCCTGCCTCTACCTCCAAAAGTGCTGGGATTAAAAGTGTGTGCCACATACATCTTCACATGTAATCTCGTTCTCCTCATTCAAAATACCACTGAGTTGAGATCTTAATATTCTGCCAGGAAGAAGCTGTAAATCACTCACATACACATGCCCATATTTCCCACCAGTTGAAAACACCAAGATCTTGGCATAAACCAGAATAATCTGTGAGGCCACAGCAAGCAGGCCTGTGTTATCTTATGCTTGGTGATCCATACTCTGTTCTCAAATAATAGACCCAGACTTCCCTGAATAGAACTTTCCTGTTTGTTGTGGTTGATGGAGAAACCACTTAGGGCCCATTCCTGGCACTGCCAACCTTTGAACACACCATCTAAAAAACGCTGTTGTCTTTTTACATTGACACTGACATTTCTTTTTGCTGTATCCCTCACACTTTCCAAAAAAACAACGAAAAATGCTCTTTTTCTTTTCAACGTTGACTACATGAGAAAGATGAAGTCTGGCCCTAAGACTTCAGGCCACCCCTTTATTAGCAACAGTTGTATGGCACTGTCAGGAGGAATTCTGAAACCAAGGGGCCCCATTTGGAGGGCAGACACATCTGTTTCACTTTGGAGTTTGTTTTATTTCTTCGGATATGAATTCACAACTATCCTATAACTAAAGACTAAAGAAAAAGCATATGTTGGTAAATCTGATTTCTGCCATTATTTTCGGTCAAGGGAAGTTGCCTCCCTCAGCCTTCTGCCGATGAGGAATGAATGGACTTGGCAAAAAGTTTATTTAAGTTGGCTTTGTTAGGCCAACAAAATACAGAAATCAAGTAAGGGACAGGCAGAGAAATCTGTTCCTTTGAAGTCAATAAAAATCCATCTCCTTAATCCTTTTTTTATTCCAAGCAGGGGCGATTTTTCTCAACTGGCTCACTGAGAACCTTGATTTAGCTAATCTATCTTCCTTAGTTATCTTTCTCCTCCAGACCCTTGTGAAAGAAGCATCTTTCCCCTTGACAACCACTATCCTTTATACATGCAGAGTGGCGCATCTTGTTATAAACCTTCTTCAGCTAATCCTGATAGAAATGGAAAAAGCAGGCTTTTAATTACTACCCCATTTTAGAAAGCTAAAAGCCGCAGAAGTTTGAAGGCAGGACAGAAAAAATAATTCAAATACAAATGGCAGAAAGATGCCTCCAACTTGGTAAAGCGACTCCTTCCTACGTCTCCACTGTGGCCTCTGTCACGCTATCTGTCCATTGCCCTCCTGTCCACCAGGAAGGAAACTGTAGCTCTCCAACTGAACAACTCCTGTTCTCCACCCCAGCTCGTGTGCGGAAGGGCTAAGATTTGTGTAGAAATCCTCGTAAAAGCATGTCCATGTCTAAAGATTTCATTTCCCGGAAGGAACTGCGTTATCTTTGTAGCACCAAGACACCTAGTGTTGGGCGTTTGAGAATAAGTGTCTGGTTGAATGGACTATGAGAAAAAAACTTTACTTACCTAAGCTGAACAGCACTAGGAACTTCAGACAGACAAACTCTCGATGATCAAACTGTAGAGTACGAAGTCTCAGGATCAGCTCCTGTGAGTGACTCAGGAGGTTGGTGAGTGTGACTCCGGCTTGTGAGGCTACACTGGAGTAGTCAACCTGCAACAACACAGAATCACAGCTGTGACAACCAACAGGGCTAGCAACACAGAGCTCCCTGGAGATTACTAAGAACTGTGGGGAAAATCAGGTTGCGGTATAGATCTCTAACACAGAGGGAGGCCACAGGCAGGTCTGATGGAGGCAGGCAGTTCCTCAAGCGACACTCCATTTCTTACAGGTGACTCAAGCTGGTAGCAACCTACCAGCACAACTAGGGAGAGCTTCGCTCTAGAAAGCAGTTTTGGAGATACTTTCTGTAAAATGTATCACAATTATTCTGATAAAAATCCCACCATGTCGATGACTTTCATAGGGACTAGTTTTTCATTGCCTACATTTTAACAAGTACCTATTCCTGCTTTTCTGCAGTGAAAATATGTCCATGCAAGGCAATTATTTTTAATTCTCAAGTATAACGTCAAAGAAAAATATACTACCCGCAAAATGAGCCACATAATAATTCTACATGTACACAATAACATTAACCAACATATTAGGACAATAATGGTGGAGATACATCTTAGCTGGCATTGTGAAACATCTTAATAAATCATGGTTCGAGACTGCTTGCTTGCAGGTGATTAAAGTATTGAAGTGTGGTGAGCTTCACTATGTAGCCCAAGCTGGCCTTGAACTCATCACCCTCTTGCTTGACCCTTTCCAGTGCAGTGTCTCCATGCTCGACTCTAAAACTATTTATTAGCTTTGCCGCCCTCCTTAGAAGCTGACATGAAGCTGTTAGTTTGAAATGATTACATTAGATTCTATCAAATTGATCACCACCACCCCCCTTGACGCATGTCCTAATTTTTATGCAGAATAATTTCTTGATCTGGAAAACAAACCTCCCAAAGTCTTATTTCTATTTTCATTTTGTAAAACGTGTCGAGAGGCACCCATCTTCAGTATTCACGGGGACATAAGAAGTTCAATTTATAATAACGAGAGGTTAGCATGGCTGTCCATGGTCGTCCTGGCTTTGCTCCCGAATTCACAGCCTGGGAAGACCCACTTGGTACCTGGCATTCCCAGCCCTGCTTTTCTGGAGAGTTCTCAAGCAACCAGACACTCTTTTAGGTGCATTTAATTTCTGCAGGAGCAGCAAATTTGTCTGGGAGGCAAGTCCTCATCTGCCACTCACCCAGAGCAGACTGTATTAAATTTTTATATTTATTGACATTTCATTACCATAATTGACTGCGCTTGCTTCGCTAGGAGAAGGCACGGGGCTGCCTCCTACGCAGGAGAACTAGTCCCCTGAGTAGAATTTGCAATTAAAAACAAGGCAGAATGGATTTTTTTTTTATTGTGTAAATATGATGAGTTGAATTTTCAGCTTTAACTAGAGAATACTGGGTGTAAAGAAATCTTTTTCAAGAGTAGGAAAATTATGAGTCAGTGGAAAGATGACACCCCCACCCCCACCCCAAAAGGTGTCAATCAGCTCACAGAGAGTCAACTGCGCATGAAAAAGCCACCACTGGTGTGCAGTCCAGTGACGCTCCTGCTTTACCATCCAGCTGCTCTGCATACACCCCTGGGCTGGCATCCACCCATACAATTTAAATGTCAAACGTTCTATGAGCTCCTTCAGGTTCCATTTCTGGGATGTGTGGAAGGGTCAGTGGGCAGGCAGCAGGAACTCTGGGGCAGGAGATGAACAGGGGGAACTGGACAGAACACAGCAGGGGAAGCTCAGGCTTGAGAGTGACATCCAGTCAGCCCTTTGCCGCTTTTCTGAAAGGGGAACTTTCCACATCAAGGAAGACCTTATTTCAAAGGGTAGGTGCGACAGCACCATACACTTGTAACCCCACCACTAGCACCCTAGGGAAGAGTTTATTTGGCTTACAGGTTACAGTCCATCATGGAGGTAAAGCCAGGGCAGGAACCAAAGCAGACCTTGAAGGGACATTGCCATTGACTCACCAAGCTCACTTACACAACCCAGGACCACCGGATCAGGGGTGGCACTGCCCACAGTGATCTGGGCTCTTCTCTATCAATCAATCAATCAAAAAAATGCCCCAGGCCAATGAGAGGTGGGTCTAGATTGTGTCACGTGGACAAAACCTAACCTGCCATGATTAGGGAGCAGAGACCAGAAGACTGCCTCACGATTGGGGCCAGCCTGAACTACAGTGAGTTCTAGACCAACCAGGCCTACTTAACGAGACAGCAAACCTCCACAGTCAAACAAGGGGCAAAGTCAGTCTGTTTGCTACTGGTACAACACAGGCCGAACATCCTAAACACAAAACCCAGATGGGTATTCAAGTCTGGTGGCTCACATCCTTAAACCTCAGCACTCATTTGAAGGCTAGCTCCTCAAGGCCAGCCCTTGGCTACTTACAAAAGCTGAGACCACTCTGGGCTACATGAGACTCTGGAAAGAAAGAGAGAGAGAGAGAGAGGGGAGGGA
>CABHPR010121690.1:7648-23973 GCA_902168415.1 Peromyscus melanophrys | reverse complement strand
CTCTCTCTGTCTCTCTCTCTCCTCTCTGTCTCTCTCTCTGTCTCTCTCTGTCTGTCTCTCTTTCTCTGTCTCTCTCTCTGTCTCTCTCTCTCTGTCTCTTTTTCTCTCTCCTCTGCTTTCTGTCTTTCTGAGAAATTCTTAGTTCTCTGCTTTCCTGTCCTCTGAAGATTATGCATTTCTTCAAGCTTAATGTAAGTAATCATTATTTCACATTTCCACGTTTCTGTTGAAACCACATAATGTATAACAGCACCAAATCCTGTGTTTTCTATTATCCATGCAATCATACTTTACTTTTTTCAATATACATGATTATGAATGTATTATGTATACTCACCATTTTGATATTTGTATGTAAAGGTAGTATGCTTTGAGTTTTTGTAAAGGATGCTTATATAGGTTTATGGCAGACTGAAGTTATGTTAAACTCTATATGATATTTTTATATTCTATATATTATATTATATATTTATACAATATATAATATATACATATACTATGTCTACAACCTAACACTAAAATATGGCACAAGAAATAACATTATGTTCAAAGTTACCTATGTTACAAAATGAAGAGGCTCCTGATTTACGTCTACTTAAGTTTCCCTAAGCATTAGGTTTTTGCCTCAGAACTCTTCTAGGAAAATCCAAATTGAAGCTTTGAACTGCTTGAGGGCTAGTAGTCTGGCTTGATCATTCTTCCAAAATGAGCTCATTCACCAAGTCATCAAAGAGCAGCTTCAGAAATCCATTAGGAAGGATAGGAGAGGAAACAGAGAAAAGTGCTTTCTTCAAAGTTTCAAAAATAGTAAGATAAGAAAGTTGAGACATTTAGGGACAATAGCAGATCAACACTGAGGGGCAAAGAAGAGGATTAGTTGGTTTTGGAGAGCATCTTTCCAGAGAGCTGTAGAAAGAAATTTCTATTGAGACACAGACAAGTAATACATCTTTTATTGATAGCTAGTAATCATAGATGAAAATATGGTGAATTTATGGACTTAAGTAACAATTTCAACTAAGATTTGAATTTATGACTATCATTTGTAATAACATTGTTTATTTTTTGAAATACATTTCAAAACAATCACCTAGAATAACAACCTTTCAGCTCGTCCTTCTCATATTTTTGGATTTTACAGACATTTTATATTAACAAAGAAATTCTGTTCCTTGTAGATATACTGGTGCTACAATTAGCCTTGTTGCTAAGCTAGTGGGCCATGTGGATAGTTGGGCCCAGGGAGACAAACTTCCCAAAGTTACTGCTCAAGGAGATGACTAATGACATCCTGTATCGCTCTAGAATTTTCAAGACTATATCTATTAAAGAAAAGAAAGTCATGGACTGTTTTTCCTCTCTTTCAGGTACACAAGCATTGCCTAAAATAAAGATGATGTCAGTATTCACAAGTTCCTTTTGACTTAGAGTTTATAGAATATGATGATAAAAGCTATGAAGTTGGCTGAGTGTGATGTCACATGTTTATAATCTTCGTACTTTGGAGGTTGAGGCACAAAAATCAGGAGTTTAAATTCATTCAAGCTATCTGGTAAGTTTGAATCCAACCTGGCCTCTATAGGACCATGTCAATTCCCATGAAAACAAACAAACAGAAAAACCCTATCAACTTTTTTTTTTATAATGAAGTAGAGAGCTTGGGATGAGGTACTACACTCAATAATACATGACTATTTTGACATCAAGCTGTTTTGCTACCTATTTTCAAATTTTTTTATCCTTTGAGAATTTTATACATATATACAATATATTGTGATTCTATCCTGCTTCCCCTATGCTTCCTAGATTCTCAAAGAGCAGAAAGTGAACAATTTTTAAATTTCTAGTTTACTTCCATAATATCCATCTTTGATTCACTTGACATGGCCACACAGTTTTACTGTATGCATTTGTCAAGATAGTGAAGAAGAAAAAAATGAAAATATTTGTCTCATCTAAATAACAGAGATTATTTGTGTTTAGATAATTTTCAATTATTCTTTTTATAGCAAAAAACTCAATTTACAGTAAAATTCAATTTAACACCTCATGTTAATCATCTCCTAAATGATGTAAAATCATAACCCTTGTGATCACAACTACAAAATAGTCTCCATTTTGTATGTTTTAACTTGTTTTATTAGAAAAATGATAGTGCCATTGTAGTTGAAACTAATTAGAATATAAAAAAAGATGCTAAGATTTACCTAATTTTAAAATTAACATTGAACCTGTGTACTTTGGAACATGTCACTCAGGACCTTTTTTTTCTGTAAGATGGTCTTTCTATTCTACCATTAATTATTCAGAACCTTAGAAAGTGCTGTGGGTTGAAACCATCATATCTTGCAACTATGAAATCGAGTATTTTGCCTTGTGAATAAATATAAAGAAAAATTACTTAACAGCTTGTGGGAGCCTGTGGGAGTCAAGCTCTAACCTGCTCTCACCTATTGAAGGGTTCTTAGGTGAGGAGAGAGGAATGAGAAAATATCAGATAGAAAGATAGACCTAGACAATGAAGAGAAAGACAGAGACACAGGATAGCTTTAGGAGGACCCTGGGTCAATACCCAACAGCCCAGAACTTTATTCAAAAGGGCTTTTCATAATATGCCAAAAGGAGAGGCAAAAGGCCTCCCCCTTGCAAGGTCAAAGCACACCTTACAGCCAAGTGTTGATCCTTCCAAGCACCTAGTAAACATGCCCTTGGACAAATCATCCTATTATGCAGCCCTGCTGGGTAAAGAAAGCTCTTAGTCTCTGACCCTGAGTAATTTGTGCCTCCACAACAGCTTTGGTTATGCAAAGCAAGAGTTGTATCTAAAATTGAATTCTCTGGTGCACGTTGTTTAGGGTTACTTATTCTCAGTCCTTAATATTTCTTCCTATAATTTTTGGTTCTATAATTATTATTATTGTTTATTTTTAAAATGTGCACTGGTGTTTTGCCATGAGTGTCTGGTACCCTGGAACTGGAGTTATAAACAGTTGTGAGCTATCTTGTGGGTGCTTGGAATTGAACCCTGTTCCTCTTGAAGAGCAGTCAGTATTCTTAACCACTGAGCCATCTCTCCAGTCCTCCTCCAATAATTATTTTTATATATGATTACCATAAAAAGCTTTGATACTTCTTTCTATTAAATTTTTCTGTTCTAGTGAAATACATGAATTAATTACCATGAGTGATATTTTGACATTTTCATTTGACCTTATGCATCAACCTTGGAGAGGAGCAAGCAGGCTGTTTATGAATGTAGTGTTTTAGAGTAAATTCATATAGATTTCAAATCATATATATTGCCAAACTATACTATCTGAAGAAAGTCATATTGTATTAATAACTGGCAAGTACTTAAGCCTCAAGAGTCTAAATTTTATTCAAAGAGTAGTTTCTTCTTCAGATTTGTGCTGCCACCAGTTTTCATGTGACCTGACTGGCCCCTTCCTTCTGATTCTTCACCATCTATTATTCTGTTATCTTTATCCAGATGCCTTTCCCACATGAAGAAGGTAATAACATTATTTAACCTTCGCTGAAAGAGGGAGATGGCGGAAAAACAATGCTACTCTGAAGTTTTCACTGAGGAATATAAATTCTGTCTTTACCCAGTTGACTCTGGGGAGACCTCCTGGGTGTTAGTGCCTGGGTCTCTTAAGATCCCAGATTAATCATCTACTCTTTGTTATCTTAACAATTTCATTATAAAATTTGAAAAAATAAAATAGAATCAATAATCTTTGCCAAATACTTTTGACTACTGGGTGAGTCTTGAAGCTCACTGTAGCTTGTAGTCTCACTAATTTCATTTAGTTTTCATGACAGCAGACTGATTTTTTATAAAGTTCTGGACACATTTTAGAATGATGAATTTAAAGCAAAATTTCAACATTTTGAAAACACACAACAGACAGAATTTTCCTTAAAGAAGTGTAGGTTGATTTTTTTGTTGTTGTTGAAACACCCTTCATAGTTGTAAAAAAAATCCACAGTGCAGCCAGATTTTCAAGTGAACAATTTGTCACTTCTTGATAGCTAAGTTAGAATTCTGATTAATCACTAATGATTAGTCATACTGGACTAATTCATATGATGTCAGACAATATTATTAAGTTATCCTTTGTTCATATCTAGAATGCAATTTCTAAATGCTTTTCAACATTTCACTTCAAAATTACTAAGATAATGATACAAAATGACTGTTCCAAGGTGCATTATTTGTCTCCTCCAACAGAGAGCAGATTCTTTAATCCCATTTTAAAATGTCTCTATTTTAAGGTATTCAAAATTTTATCCTGACCTCAATTCTGCACGCTATGTAACTATACACTTTTCAAACGTGTTTGTAATAGTAATAAAATAAATCAGTAATTTTGCATAAAGCATACCAACTTCTATAAATTGTATTAAGTATTTGTTTCTTTTTTCATAATTGTAGATGTACTTGAATACATCTTACTTTTACCATCATCTTGTGAATCATGGAAAACCAGAGCTGTGTCACTGAGTTCATATTCCTGGGCCTTTTACAGAACTCAAAAGTTGAGAAAATATTGTTTGTTGTATTTTCTTTGGTCTACCTTGCAACTATTGGGGGCAATATGATAATTGTGATGACCATTATCTACAGCCCTGCACTGCTGGGCTCCCCCATGTATTTCTTCTTGATATTCCTGTCCTTACTGGATGCATGCACTTCTTCTACTGTCACACCCAAGATGATTGCAGACTTCTTCTATGAGCGCAAGATTATCTCCTTTGAATGTTGCATGACACAACTGTTTGCTGTCCACTTCTTCACTGGGGTAGAGGTGATTGTCCTGTCAGCCATGGCTTACGACCGCTATGTGGCCATTTGCAAGCCCCTTCACTACTCTTCCATCATGAACCGGAGTCTCTGTGGATATCTTGTGGTAGTAGCCTGGGCAGGAGGCTTCTTGCATTCTATCATACAAATTATCTTCACTTTGCAGTTGCCCTTCTGTGGACCCAATGTCATTGATCATTACATGTGTGACTTGTTCCCATTACTGAAGCTTGCCTGCACTGACACACACATATTTGCTATTTTGGTGTTTGCCAACAGTGGGTCTATCTGCATCATTATTTTTTCCTTATTGCTTGTCTCCTACAGTGTCATCTTGTTCTCTCTGAGAGCCCACAGCTCTGAAGGGAAATTTAAAGCTCTCTCCACCTGTGGATCTCACATTACTGTTGTGGTTTTGTTCTTTGTCCCGTGCATATTAACATATGCAAGACCAATATCTGCATTCTCCTTTGAGAAAAATGCTGTTGTATTTACCACAGTCTTGACACCATTGCTCAATCCTATGGTTTACACTTTCAGGAATAAGGAAATGAAGAGTGCCATCAGGAAAATGTGGAAGAGATTAATAGTGGTTTCTGACAAATATTAAATGTTACCCTTACTTTGCTGTGGAAATGGATCAGTGGGTAAGAGCACTTCATGCTGTGCTAAGAGAAGGACGTCAGTTCTGATTTCCAACACCCATGTCAGAAGCCAGGCATCACAGGGCCCCTTAACTTAGTGTTGGTTCAACAGTTATAAGTAGATACCAGAAATTCAGAGGGATGTTCATCTACTCAAACACAGAAATCTAAAATTTCATTCCAGAACTTTCCCCAAGGCAATCAGGTAATGTACAACAGATGAACATAGTCAATGTGGTCTTCTTTATTTGCATATATGTGTGCAAGCACAAACAGCATACTCTCCTCTTGTGTACAAAAATATATGCTACCCACTCACACATTCATTCATCCCCAAATGAACATCAAGAAAAATGGGCACACTTCAAAGGTAATGGAATGATAAAGAAGTCAATATTTACCCAAAGAGTTACTATGTTATTTAGGTATTATATAGAATGAAATGGCATTATTCCATAGAGGGTCCTTCAATGTTTTAGGTGAATATTTTTGAGATTATAATTAAATACATTATTTCTCCTCTACTTTTTCTCCCTTCAAACTATCCCACATAAACTTCATTGCTCTCTTCCATGGTTATGGCCTTTTTCATTAATTGTTACTATGTGCATACATGTACATACATGTATATTCCTACATATAACTGCCTCAGTCTGTATAATGTTACTCATATGGATGTTTTCAGGGCTGAACTTTTGATATTAGATAACTAATAGGCATGCTCTTTCCTGAAGACTATTTCTCCCCCAGTCCCTGGTTATGGTGACACACACTGGTAGGATGTGCTGAAGAAGCGGAGGCAGGAGGATCCCAAGACACCTCTTTTTGAGATTACATATTTATAATGAATTAACTACTTAATATTGTGACATAGCAACACTAGTTCATGTGACAATAAAATTACAACTTTATACTCTCATAAATCTAATGAACATTGGAAGAGATTTAAGTATCAAAATACCATTTAAACAATGTCAATAATATGAAAGTAGGTTGATAACCTGAATATGTATTGAAATCAGGAAAAATACGAAAATTTTTGCAAGGGAAGAATAAGATTCTAAGTAACATTGTGAGACATCATATTCAGGAAATGCATGAAAAGAAACATGAATATGAGCTGAAGTATTACGTGAATCGTATGTAAAATATATATATATATGATTATCAATGAAGAGCATTGAGATTTAAACATATCATATATCACTTATGTTAACTATCTGTAGGTTGTCAAATTGAATTTGCAGGAAAATAATTTAATACAGCATGCTTGCTCTTCAGTAGGACTGACAGGCCAATTAAATATTAGGGGCAAAGTTACTAAATACTCATAGTTTACATACTGTACATATTATACATGAAAACGCCAAAGTATTAGAGTCGGCAGAAGATACATGACATTGTATTGCATTCTCATTGGAGAGTGTATAATAATTAAGATCTAGATCAAACGATATCTGAATAAAGTGTGTAATATCAATATAAGACTAAATGTGTCATAAAAGTTTAGACATTTTGGGGTGATTTGCCCATGTAATCTGTGTTTGTCATCAGACTCAAAGGAAAAGCATCTTCTTGATGTTCTTGCCCCACAAAGAGAGGATATTTTTCCCCAAGATTGTTCATTTGTCCCCAAGAATTATCTTAGAAAATGAACACCCAACATCACTGGCTCAACTAATTTGTGTAGCTGCTAATGTTTAAAATAAAATCATGAAATAAATTATTTTTGTTATAGTATACTATTCAAAGCAGGTTTATTTTGTTCCATCACATATCAAAATCAAATGTTTTCCTTTTATTGTTTTAATTCAAAATATTCAGTTGTAGATTATGGTAAATTTCCAGTTTTCTCTTGCTGCATCTCCATCAGAGTCCATGTTCTTTTCAACCCTAGCTTATCTATACACATTTCTCATTTCCTTATTCCCTTTCACCCAGTTCCTGCCTATATCAAAGCCTTGAAAATAGCAGCATAAAAGCTTATGAAGAAGTTCAAGGACCTAGGGCAGAATCTACTACTTTTTTTTCCTGAATAGACAGAATGGCAGCCTTCTATACCTTTACATTTGTATCCCTAGTGCATTTCTTATCCTAGTATAGAACAGCTTCTTTTTGCAGTGTGTGATGCTTAATGCAAAGAACTATACAGCTTCCAAGTGCAGAGGTTAAGTGACTAATGCTCATCCTAAATGGGACAGCTATAGGATCCCCTCCCTAGATCCAGGACATATCTTGGAAAAGAAGACAGGAATATCATAAGAACTTGAGGATGATGAAGATTTCACTGAAACATTGTCTTCAGGAAATGGCATGATCATTCCAATCATAAAAAAAAAAATCAGCACCTGTTGATTCTTGCACTGGACTGGCACAAGTTCCATCATGTATAGGGAAGGGAGTCATGAATCCCCACGTCTCACTGAGGAGCCACTGACAATTAAATGTTCCTGGTTAAGGAGTACCATTTCTTTAAGCATGTAACTACAGACATGTTGTGTATGATCCATCAAATAATCCACAATCCATCAACCTTAAAGCCAGTGGGTCAGAATCGATAGAATCATGTATAGTAGGAGGTATATTTGAGAAGATAAAAGGGATCAGCATAATTGGAATGGCCATAAGAAAGTATACTGTGCAGTCAATGTGGTCATCAAACACTGCACAGCCCCCCCACATAGATATGCATGCATATATATGGTACATATGCATATATATGTATATATAGATGACCTTGTCAAAAACAAAAACAAAAAAGCTCTTAAATGAGTATTTTTATTAATGTATATATTCTTACATATTTATATATGAAATGTTTTTCTTTAATCAACAGTCCTTGCTAATGTTTCACAGAACAGTAGATATTATACTTACAGATTGATACATTTCTTGAAACAGAACTCAGCTCTTTTGATGCTTGGTGAGTATGTGAGCATTTTCCTAAATTATACACAAAGACATTACAATCTATCCAATATACTACACTTTCCTAAACCTGAAAGTAAAAATGTTTCAGACAGAACCAGCCCTCAAATTTCTAAAAACTTTGGAAAGAAATGAAAACATTACAAACTCTCAAGTGAAAAAGTGAACAAAGTAATGTCTCAGATATTCTTGGAGTCAGAAATTGTTCAAACCCTATGGGAGCTGTGAGGAAGTCTCACAGGTAGATGACCTCTCACAGAACACCTATTAATTGTTATTGCAGTTAGGGAGTGAATTTGGTTCCTTCATTTTTCTTTTATTATTAAATCATGTTGACAAAGGCGTGGGGAAGCACTTGTGATCTCCTCTACCTTCACTGCCAGACCTGGTCTGTTCTTTTCTGTGCGGAAAGAAAACTTGGCTAAAACATAGCATTTTGGTCATGATTACATGAACTGATTTCAGTAGAAAACAAGAGACAGATGTCTTCAGGTTTCACACACAGTCAACACAAGGTAAGACTCAGGCGCTTTTCTGCATTTACAAAGATGTTTTTAAATTGTGATGAAACACTTTATATTTGGATGCTGTAGTCAGGCTACTATGTGTTTAATGCAACAATCAACTTTTTAGTTCATAATTGTGTTCTTGAAATTTTCTATCAACTGTGATGCACAGATTCCTTATCTTTAATGAGGATTTTTTATGGTCAAAGTTAGGGTACACAGAAGTGAATTAAATGTTACTCTAAACACCAGAAAATAGTAGTTTAAAGTAATAACTCCTCTAGTGCCCAATGCATTAGTTGTTAGTGTGCAAATTCCTTTCTTCCCTCCTTCCTTCCTTCTTTCCCTCAGCCCTCTGTTCCTTCCTCCCTTTCCTTCTTGCTTTATTACTTCATAGGCTGTTTATTCTCTCCCTTCTTATCTATTTCCCCAATTTATTGAAATGGAAATTATTTTCAACTTGTCATCTTCAAATTGAAGCCAAATAATCTAGGAGGCAGCATGTTTTTCTGTACAGTATCCAAAAACAAAAAACTTTACCATTTTATTAAAACATACTCACACACTACTCTATTCACCATTCTAATGCTTGAATTAAAGGTAGCATGCTTTGATATTTGTGAAAAACACTGATACAGTGTCATGACAGACAAACTGCTGCTAAGCACTATACAACATTGAAAATCAATATAAAATGTTCTACAACTACATACTAAGACAGGTCACAGGAAAGGACATTATGGTCAGAATAATTAACCTCATAAAGTAAAGTTTTCCGATTTAAGTTCCTCTCATCCGCTTAATTGTCTCTCAGTATTAGGTTATACCTCTGAACTGATTAGGAAATTAAGTGGTTAATGCACTGATCTGCTTGAGTGGTAATAGTCATGGCCTGGCTCGTCACTTAAAATGTGATGAATCACCTAGATATCAAAGGAGAAGTTTCAAAATTCCATTAGGAAGGAAATGGGAAAAAAAACAGAATTCCCTTGTATTACAGAAATAGTAAAACAAGTGAGTTGAGCCATATAAGAAAATCAGCAGAGCAACACTAAGGAGAAAGAAAAAGGATTAGGAATCTGAAATGTATTATTGCTCTGACAGTCATAGAAATTTGCTTAGCTACATAAACAAAATCAATTTTTATTTATAGATAATTTTAGATTAAAATAAGATTGACTTATAGAATCTAACATAAATGCTAATTTAAAATAACATTCCAACTTCATCTTATTTTTATAGTTGGTGATATTTTACTTGTTTGAAATATAATTCAAATCAGCTACATAGAATGACAAACTTTCTATTTATTCCATCTGGTAGTTTTCAGTATATACAAACTTTGCAGTAATACAAATGTTCTGTTTCCTGCAGATAGATTGATGCTACAATTAGTTTTTTGCTACAATAAGTGAGATTGAAATAGTAGTCAATATAGACAGTTGGCATAGGTTGGAACATGCCCCAAGATCACCATTCAAGGAAATGGCTCAATTACCAGTTTCTGCAGTGAGAGGTCCCTTAACAAGAACAGGGACAGCTCTTTAATGTGCAAATTCATGACTGTTGGGAACAAAAAGATCGTGGATAATTTTAGAGTAAGTTTAAACCAGTTATGTAAGCCCTTAAATGAAAGTGTAGACTTGAAGTCTAAGAGTATTTGGAGGTGAGAGTGAGTAGACTCAGCAGTATGGGCATTTATGGAAAGAGTACAGTAGTTTAAACATGTTATTACACATGATGTCATCCTATGTTAGCACATGACTTCCACTTTTGATAACGTAAAAAACAACCTGAAAGCACATTTTTTCAGAACTTTAAATGGAAATTGATTTGTGGTTTAAATATTGATGTTTATTGTAAAATATTTTGATAATAGTACCAAAATTTATATTAAAATATCTTCACTTGTACTCTATAATATCAATAAATGGACACAATTTTCCTATGCCTCTCTTAGCTAACATATTATTAAAATGTTTCATGGTTAAAATCTTCATATATTTGTGTTTTAATTACAGTACCATGTGAATTTATTCTGCAAGTCTTATTTATATATCATTTGTCTTATGGATATTTTAGGTATTTCTATTTTCAATGTTTCTTTATTTTAGAAAACTGTATTGAGTATAATAATAAAGGAGAAAATTGATAATCACTAAGTGTTGATTTTATAAACTAGTAGAAAATACTTTGATATTGCATTATATCCTAATATAAAATATTCTAATTTAATTCTTAGAATGAATTTTCAGACAGGGTATACATGAATAAAGAGTATAAGCATGGTTGTATTTGGAGTTATTTCTTATATGTTCTCCAAAACACTGTCTGAATAAATTTCATCTAATTGTTATAACTTTTAAATTGAGACTTTTTAAATAATTTTTTTCATAAACATGTTTTAATCATGTTTCTGCCTACCGAACCTTCTCTCAATTCCTTTCCCCCTTCTTACCCCTCAACTTTATGTCGTTCTCTCTCTATACACACATGCACAATGACATTCTTTTATGTTGTGAGTGCTTCAGTTTTCACATCAACATATGCATGTGGCCATTGTTAAAAAAATGCTGTCATTAATATTCATACATTCTTGTTGACTTACAGTATGCAGAATATCTTGATAAAAGTATGGATGTGGCAGGTTGTGGTGGCACATCTTGTAATCCTAGCACTTGAAGGTGGAGGTGTGATGATCAGGAGATTAAGATCATCCTAGTCTAAATGGTTATTTTGAAGGCAACTTGAGCTACATCAAGCTTTCTCAACACCTCATTACAACAAAGAGCCATGTGTTTGTCTTCTGTGGACCTGAAACCTTGATGTCTGACTGTTCCGCTCATGGCACATTACACTTACACATAAAGCTGTTTTCAGACTATTTGACAACAGAAAGTGAGCAATTTTTCTATCTACATAGTATGTTATTTTGTCTATTTTATATTCATTAATTTTTGCTTTATAATTGAGTTTTTCATACTGTATATAATCAAATGTGATAATATAACTCCCATTTCCTTCCAGTTCTTCCTATAATAACAGCAAAGACATCCTCTCTTCCTCATTTTTTTTTTGTTGTTGAACCCACTAAATCAGTGCTGCTCCTATGGGTATGGTGTCTTTCAGTGGAGCATTGGAAACCTACTAGTGGCCATATCCGCAATAGAGTGATTTTCCCTCTTCAGGAACAATCCATTGTCAAATGTAAGCAACTTCAGAGGATAGATTTACTCACATGTAAAATTTGTTTGTTACCCCTATGTGATAGTCATTAATATCAATCATCCTTTTGCTTTTCCATATAGACACATTGTTTCTTACTCACTTTTTGGTATATGCATATATATGTACACATATGAAGTTACACATGTATGTATATATATGAATATGTGCATGAAAATAATCACAGAACAATTTCTGTTGTGCATATATAAGACGAAACTTATAACATTTAAAGCTGTATTTATCTAGGAAAGATGAATTCAGGTGCTAGAATATTTACATAGATGTTTTATGAAAGTTTTCTATTGGAAAGAGTTTTCAAGTGGATGACTTATGCATAGCCTCTTAGGGGCATGTTAATGTGAGTCTTATTTAGACATTTCCAAATTGAGCCTCCTCTTAATATTTGGGGATATGAAGGTAAGTTGTTTATTAATAGGTTTTATAGTAAATTCATATGAATTTCAAACCATATGTTGTACCTTTACTCAATCAAACGGTCAATGTATACATAATTGGTAAACAATTTAGTCTCAAGACTAGAAATTATATTCAACAAGTTATTTCTCTTTTTCATCTCTGTGATTGTCATTAACTTTCATTTGTAGGTCATTGGTCCATTGGCTTCTATTCCTTCTTCATCTACCCTTTTGCCTTATCAAGATTCCTCACTTGTACAAAACAAAGTAATAGATTCTTTAACAACTATATAGAGAAGAGACTGTGGAAAACTAATCAGTACTCTGAAGTTCTCATTGAGATAAAATATCCTAACCATCATCCTCTTCAGTCTTTTAAGTGGACATGTGTGCTGGGATCTGTGTCTCCAAAGTCTCAAAATGAATAATATTTTTTGTTTGTTTGATGTTAATATGTTTAATATCTTTTGCAAAAATAATATTATCTCCTGCCACATGCTGTTTGACAAGAAAGTTGAGTACTGAGAATTTTTGCATAATTTCATTTGTTGATGATAATATTAAAAATATATGAAGAAAAAATTTTCATAATTGCAGGTTTATACGAATGCATTTTTTTGTACTTTTTCTCAAGGATCATGATGAATCAGAGCTTTGTCACCGAGTTCATACTTCTGGGACTTTCACAGAACCCAAAAGTTGAGAAAATATTATTTGTTTTATTTTTGTTCATTTACCTTGCAACTATTGGGGGCAACATAATAATTGTTGTAACAATTGTTTGCAGTCCCACACTCTTTGGTATCCCCATGTATTTCTTTTTGTCTTTTCTATCTTTCCTAGATGCATGCATTTCTTCTGTAATCACACCCAAGATGATTATAGATTTCTTCTATGAGAGGAAGATTATCTCCTTTGAATGTTGCATGACACAATTGTTTGTTAGTCACTTCTTCGCTGGGGCTGAAGTGATTGTCCTGTCAGCCATGGCCTATGACCGCTATGTGGCCATTTGCAAGCCCCTTCACTATTCTTCCATCATGAACAGGAGAGTGTGTGGCATTCTGGTGGGAGTAGCCTGGGCAGGAGGCTTCTTGCATTCTATCATACAAATTATCTTCACTTTGCAGCTGCCCTTCTGTGGACCCAATGTGATGGATCATATTATATGTGACTTGTTCCCGTTACTGAAGCTTGCCTGCACTGACACACATATTTTTGTCATTTTGGTGTTTGCCAACAGTGGGTCCATCTGCATCATCATTTTTTCCTTATTGCTTGTTTCTTATGGTATCATCTTGTTCTCTCTGAGATCTCATAGCTCTGAAGGGCGGCATAAAGCTCTCTCCACCTGTGGATCCCACATTACAGTTGTGCTTTTGTTCTTTGTTCCATGCATATTAATATATGCACGAAATACTTCTGCATTATCTTTTGAAAAAAATGTGTTAATATTTTCTGAAGTCCTGACACCATTGCTGAATCCTATAGTTTACACTTTCAGAAATAAAGAAATGAAGAATGCCATCAGGAAAATGTGGAGAAGATTGTTAAATATTTCTGGTAATCATTAAATCATTTAATTTATAGGGACAGAAATATGGCTCTATTTGTTATAGAAATTGGTGTGTGTTCATGAGGACCTGAGTTTGGATCTTGATGTGCCTTTCTATCTTGATGTGAATTTTTGATTCCGGTACAATTAAGGCAGTTCTTGTACATCAGTTTTAATATCAGCACCAACTTAAGAATCCATGCTTCTAGTTTTCTTAAGACACTGTTTCCCACACCATCAGCTAGGCCTACTCTTTCCACCCCATAAACCTGGATTCTCTGGGAAACCTGTTCCCTTGCCCATCAGTTAATCACTGTTGTCTCCATATATATTCTATACCCTTCATTCTCTGAACCACTGGGAAAGTATAGCTCTGCTTTACTCCATAGGTCTCATGGCTTTTCATAGATCTCCTCAAATTGCTTCCATTATTACCAGCTCCTTCCAGAACTCCCATAAGCAGGCTGCTCCTATATCATCTCACTCCCTGGCACTTCCTGGTAGGCTCTGCCCTACAAAATGCAACATCCCAACAATGCCTACTCACAGTAAGTCATGGATACAGAAATTCTTAGTTTCTGATGATTCACATTTAACAAATGTCAGCAGATATAGGCTACACTTCAAGTTATTCTTCTGTGTTAGGACACAAATGTGAAATTTACATAAAAAATATACCTTTTGTATCTGGAATTTGTAGAATACTGAAATTTTTGGTGCTTCTGAATAACATTATCCTAATATTTTCAAGA
The DNA here is from genome assembly GCA_902168415.1 of Peromyscus melanophrys. Taxonomy (NCBI): domain Eukaryota; kingdom Metazoa; phylum Chordata; class Mammalia; order Rodentia; family Cricetidae; genus Peromyscus; species Peromyscus melanophrys. The sequence goes on along the minus strand of CABHPR010121690.1, from coordinate 9,137 downwards.
ATCATTTAAATTTTTCATGTCCTGTGGTGTTAAATTGATACAAAAATGCTTAAAAATACATTGTACCAAACTATTTGGTATTTTCTCTTTCTGAAAGCCTCTAATGTGCAACTTCAGGATTTTTTAAAATCAAGTTGTTGACTCAATGCTCAGTCCTCTTATATTAAACATGCTTTCAAATCACCTCACAAATAGTATGTAAGGAATAAATATTATTTGATGTCTAGAATCTCCTTTTTCAAAAATTTTAAACTCTGGTTCAAACTAGAAATAGAGTCTCATACCTTAATTCCACTTCGTGATAGGCTTGTTTGGGAAGATTGAAGCAACTTCCTGGCATGCCTGAGAAAAAGAGAGAGGCAGTTGTCAAAATGAGCAGAAGATTTATAAATTCTCAAGATGAATTTTCTTAAAGAGGGGAAACCTTAAAACATTCCCACTAATCAAGAACAATTCGTAAGTGTCCACTCTCAGTATTCCTAATCATTGTAGTGCTTCATGTCTTAGCTAATTCAATAAGACAAGACAAAGAAATAAAATGGATACAGTGACAGACAGTTTTGATAATCAGCTTCACAAAATCTGTAATCACCTAGGAGACAAGCTTCCAGGCACACATGTGAAGGATTTTCTTGATTAGGCTAACCTCTAGAAACACTATGGAGGGTTCCTCTTGAATAACTTAATTTATTTTTGGAAGACAAATGGGAGCTATTCTATTGATTTGTGTCATGAATGCTACAAACAAAAGGAAGCTCCCAAAGCTCGGATATTTATTGCTCTGTTTCCAAATTATGGATGCAGTGTGACCAGCTGCCTCAAGCTCCTGATGTCATAAACACCAACGATGATGGATTGCCCCATGGAACTATGTTCCCCAACATAGTTTTCCTTCATTAGATTTTGCCATGAATAATGTAACTGATACAAAATTTAGTATAAGGAATGAGGTTATTGTTCTAATACATACAATCATAGGTTTCTTAGGCTTTCAGAACTGATTTTTGGCATTAGTATCAAAGAGTTTGGTACATTAGGCTAGAAAACCCCTAGCATGCCAGAGACAGTATTTCATGGGCTACTGTGGTAGGAGCTTAGAAAATAAGAATATTGAGAATGTGTGGACAATGAAAACTTTCATCATGAGATTTCAGAATCCATGTAGGACTCTAGTAGAAAATACACTAGGGGGTCATTTGAATGGTAATTGGCCAAAGAGTCTGGTTCCATTTTTGCTTCTGTCCTGAGAACTTGACTGACATTGAATTTTAAAGTAATGTTTAATTTATTTGGTGAGAAGAAACTTCAGAACAGCAGAGTACTCAGTCTATGGTTTGGTTCCTTTTTGTTGCACTTGGCCAGGTCCACAAAGAAAGTGAACCAGAATATGGACGTGTGTGTGTGTGTGTGTGTGTGTGTGTGTGTGTGTGTGTGTGTGTGAAAGAGAGAGAGAGAGAGAGAGAGAGAGAGAGAGAGAGAGAGAGAGAGA
>CABHPR010121689.1:6961-22932 GCA_902168415.1 Peromyscus melanophrys | reverse complement strand
ATGACTCTTAAACAGAGCCTACATGCTCTGTGCTTGTTTGTGAGTTTCAGTTTAAGTGAAGGAAAAAAGGTTTTGTTTTGAGACAGTTACCTTTCTGTCACATTCACTGTGTGACCCAGGTTCATCTAGGACCCTTTTCAGTACACTCTTGAATTCCTCTGTGACTGAGGTTGTGGTCGCCTCGTGGCAAATTGTTCAGTCTCCGAAGAACTGGAGAGTCACCATCATCCACAGATGAAGTAGCTGAAGGTTTGGTTTGCCTCCCCGAGAGCACATTCCCAAAGCACACCAAAAGGAAACTAGAGGAAAGGCTGAACATGTCCAGTGAAACCAGAGTTCACATTACAAGGCAATGCAGTTGAGCTGGGAAAAACAGAGAGCTAGCCATCTAAAGTCTTCGTCAAGACTTATAGAGGGAGGTGTGAAAACAGCATTCTGCCTACCGTGTGAGCCTTGAGTGTGAAAACTGTACTTTTCCGCCTCTGGCCAGATGAAAGTGGAACAGCTAACGGCACTCTGGTACTGTTTCAGCCTTGAAGTCAGTTTAAAACACTGTCCACTGTGGCCCAAAACTCAAGCTGGGTGTTTAGGAATGGGAAAAAGCTGACCAAATCTGTCACTGTGAGTTTATCTTTTATCTTTCCTTTGTTTGAAGAAGGAAGCTTGTGCTAATTGTATGTCCTGTCCTCACTTCCCCTTTTAGCTTTGTGGTCAGCTTAGAGCCAGCCCACCCTCTTCGTTGGGTTTCCTTTTAACCAAAAGTGACAAGCAGTTTGAGGATTGCCTTCTGAAAGACTAGCGGTTGATAGCTTTAACCTGCCTGTTTGAAAATCTGCCTCCTTTTCCTATTCTGTAACTCTTTGCCTGCTCAAGAAATTTTAGGCCTCCTGCTGTGTTCCTTGTTGCCTGACAACCTGACCCTGCACTCTTGCTTAGGTGGGAGAATGGATTGGGGGCGGGGTATCTTTTCCTGGATCCCTTCTCAATGAGAGGAAGGAAGCAGCAGTGACTCCGTCACAATTGTCACAAGAAGAGATGATCCTCCCAGCCCAGCCATATGGTCACTTACCCACTTTTCTTTTGGAGAGTCAAGAATGTGGACCAGGGCTTCCCCCACGGCACTTTGGTTCAGGGAGTTCATGTTTATAACGTGGGAAGAATACATTGGTGCTATTTTTTTCATTTGAATTCCCAGATGTCAAACTGACAGACATTTTATGACTCAGATCTTAGAAGGAGGAGGTGAAGTCAGGGAAGAGGGTGGGTGGATAAACAGGAGGGATTTCTCAGGGCAGAGAAGGTAGTATCTAAGGTTTCCAGAGGGGCGCAGGATAGATGAAGATAGACTGGAAAACAAGAGTGGGTGGTCAAGGAGGGCAGAGTGAAGAGAGGAGCCATGCCCTGGGCGGTGCTGATGAGAATAAAGGACTTGCTAGGTTCCTAGTCTGGCATGAGCCTGCTCTGTTCTCCCTTCAGTGTCTCTGTGGACCCAATCCCAGAGCAATTCATCTCCTTTAAACTTTATATATCTCCTTCCTTTATACTGAAATGGGGAAGGGGTTAGAGGGCATGAGGGCTCTGTTCCCTTTGGCATTTTATAAGTGAACTCAGGTTTGGATAACTATCTTTTGTGTCCCTAACTGCCAGAAGGGGGATGGGCTGAGCCATCAGTCAAATGCCATTTGTCACAGTCACATATTCCCAGCAAGGTGCTTCACAAGGGGAGCCTTGTACTCCCCCTGAAGATCCCCATTTAGGAAATATGAACTGAAGTAACCTTGCAAGATAAAGTTCTCAAAGAGAACAGACATTTGATCATTTTCTTCTTTCTCAAAGTTTGGGAATCTTTTTTTTTTTCTCCCTCTGAGTGTTCTCGCTATTACTAAGGGATTGAGCCTTTTGAAATGTCACTGTCAGCATTTTCAGGCTATGATTTTCCTGTCTCATTAACAAAGGCCTCTTATACTTCTCTCCTTTCAGAACGGTGAATGTACTTGATCTATTCTTGATGTTCACATGTAGCTTCCAACTGCAGCCTCCCACTGCTGACTTTCTGAACTTGACCTTGGGATAGTCTGGAATGGAATGCATCTTTTAGATAAGTCAGCCACAGTGACATTCTTTTATGTTTCTCCTGTCTGTGGTACCCAATTCAAAAGGTGGGTAATTTCCCTCAGGGAACCCTTCACAACCAGCACATAACAGTCTCAAATGGCTTATCTGGTCCTGGTTTGGCACAGGAATGAGATGGAAGAGCCAACAACTGAATCTTAAATCACATGTGACAATCTGGAATGTTTTCAGCGATATCTCCCTGTGAGTATAACTATATCCCAGTTGATGGAGACAGAGGTTAAACACAGATGATTTCATTCAGTCCCCTGCATGTTGCAGACAGCTTGTTTCCCACATGGAAAACACTGTCTCCCAACCGGCCTTTCACTGAGCAGTCACACAGGTTATATGTGAAGGAGTAAGATTCAACTGCAGAATTCATGGTTGTACCTCAGGTGGAATGTAGTCACATATAAGATTAGGACTACTAAGACCAGGTTTCAACAGTAAAATATACTCTTTCCTTACATAGAAATTCTTTTTTCAAAGGAAAAGAAGTTAAAATTTGACTTGGCAGGATTGCTTCACTTGCTGATTAAGACCACCAAAGAAAGAGTGTCATAAATCGAGTGAGAGCTTGGTGTCCTGATACCATGTAAAGGTTTCAGCATTCTTTGAGGAGCCATGGTTACTGAAGGCTTTTCTGTGTAACTATACAATCATCCTTCCTACCTCGGTACGTCCAGTCTCCATCAACCATCTTCTCTCTCCACTAAGGCATTTGAGGGTCCCCTCTTTTTCTTTGATAAACCCCTCGGCTTCTAGAAGTTTCTATGTTAGCACACCACCCAAAAGACCCCAGGGTGGCAAATAATTCCTCAGCACTGCACGTAAAGCAGGCGCTGTGATCTCAGATATTCTTTCGGTTTAACCTCGCATTAACCTTTGAGCTAATTTAATGTCCTCTTGATTTTATGGTTAAAGAAATCAGTGCAGAGAAAAATGAAGGTGCTGTTTAGTGCAAAATGGACCGCAAACCTAGCATCATGTATTGCCAATGAAGTCAACAGTCTGTGGATGAGCATCATAAGGTTTCCAGAATGTGGGTGATGTGCTCTGTGGCAAGATTTCCATATATTTTATATTTATTTAGCATAAGAAGATCCTAGCTCAATAACTCTTAAACTTTCATTCTCTTTCCTTTGAATATAATGTTTTTGTATTGGAATCCTGGTTTAAAACATTAGTTAAACAGTTACTTAATCCACGCTTACACTTTGAACCTGGCATTGGGTATTATCAGTTGATTTTTTTTGTTTTGTTTTGTTTTTTGTTTTGTTTTTTGAGACAGGGTTTCTCTATGTAGCTTTGTACCTTTCCTGGAACTCATTCTGTAGCCCAGGCTGGCCTCGAACTCACAGAGATCCGCCTACCTTTGCCTCCCAAGTGCTGGGATTAAAGGCTTGCGCCACCACCACCCAGCTGGGTATTATCAGTTGAAATGCCACCAGATAGGTCATTGAAAACCAGGCCATTCCAGAAGTGTAGTGGGTAGCTGTTCCAGCTTTGTCCTGGAAGTACTACCCCCACTGAGGCTTCTGTTAACTGTCAGGCCTAAAAGGCGGGGCCAATACTGGAGTGCTTAAGACCAAAGATCCGGAAGTGCCGGCTCTCTTGGTTCCTGGATCCTGGACGCTGGAGGTAGAACGAGCAGAGTTCTCCAGAGAACACCGCTGGACTGCGCTTCACCTTTCCCAGACCCTGTAACCTATCCCTTCACTTGTAAGTTACCCCACAAAATAAACCTCCCTTTTAACTACATGGAGTTGCCACAATATTTCAACCAATATGGAAGAGTACTGTAAACATTTATAAACCTGTAGATGAACAAAAGAAGTGTTCTTTATATGACAGTATTGAAATACAAGCGATAGGAATTTTCCACACTTGCTGTCTGCGGCTGGGAAATGAGGCTTCTCCTAGTCCTGTGGTGCCTAATGTGAAACCATCACTCTTACCGAGCTTCAGGCACATGGCAACAAAGCCTCTGCCTGCTGGTCGCAAGAACAAAAGAAAGGTTTGAAGCCATCTGTTTGATAGTGGATTTCTTGTATCGAAGACTTTCCATCTGTTTGATAGTGGACTTCTTGTATCGAAGACTTTCCATCTGTTTGATAGTGGACTTCTTGTATCGAAGACTTTCCATCTGTTTGATAGTGGACTTCTTGTATCGAAGACTTCCTACTGGACCAATTTCCAAGCAAGACAAACAGCAAGAGGAAATGGAACAGATTGGTGTCACTGCATCATTTCCAAATTTGTCACTAGGCTTATGAAGGCCAAAAAAAAGCTGATTTCATGTTTTTTTTTTTTTATTTTGGTGTGTATCCTATTTTTAAGGTTATTCTCTTGAATTGTACGTTACAATATTATAATAAAATCAATAATAAACATGACAAGATTAATAAAAAACATAAAAATGGTTCCGGCCTGAAAGCATGAGACCTGAGTTCTAGTAATACTTACATATAAAACTTCAGACTTAAGGTCTGATTGTGGTCCTCAGATGTCACAAACACTGTGTGGCATATGTGACTCTGGCATCTTCTAGCTTCCTTCTCTGTCGCAGCCACTGAGCCCCTTACACTGGGCTTTGTTTTTAAGCTATGAGTTCTATCTGTCCAAACGGCACTGTGAAATGCTAAGGTTTTCCTTGGGAGCTTTTGTAGGAATCTTGGATTTTGTTTGTGAGCAGTTTAATGTCATTGCTCTCATCTCTCTTCACTCCATGGACTCTAGAAGATGTAGCTAAAGAACCAAATCTTACAGTGAATCATGTAAGATTATGAACATATATTAACTATGAACATATAATTTTAAAAGCATTATACATCATAAATGCTGAAAAATCTCTCCCACATCTTTGCTTCCATCCACCAAATTCACCATTTCTGCAAATAGTTCATTGTATATGCTTTCAAATTTTCTTTATACATAAAACATACAAATACATGTTCTTATTTTCCCTTGAAAAACAAAGGATAACAATGAATAGTGTTTATTGTACAGATCTTTTTAACATTCCAAAGACTTGAGTATTATTTCTTATTTATTTAATGTAATGTTTTATTTAATCTTTGGGAATTTCACATCATGCACCCCAATTCCACACACCTCCCAGTCCCTGCATACCCTCCCCTCACCCCTGCAGTGCCCCCCAAAAGAAATTTTTAAAAACTCAAACCAAACCAAAATAAGCAAACAAACAAATAAATAAATAAAAATCTCTTCAATCCTCCATCTTTCCCACCTCTCCAACATCATTTCATTCATCCTGGTGGCATTGGGAGCTGTGGTGTGTCACACAGTATACCCTTTTGTCCAATCAGCTTTACTTGCAAATGTTCATTTCAGTGAGTCACTGGTCTGGTTCAAGGCCTCTGGTTTCTGGTACATCATCATCACTGGATCCTCACCAAAAACTCTTCTTGGATTACCTGGGACTACCCCAGTCATGGAGATCCTGCTGGTATTGTTCCATATAAGCAGGTCCTAGATGTGGTAGATGTTAGAGTGGGCCAACCCCAGGCCTGCCTGTGGGCCTGGGTAGTAGTTGAACTGGTTACTGTGGCCACCCTCCTCGTGTAAGGAGTGGAGCCAATCCTCCACACCCATGCCATCAGGGCCACCTATCCCAGGGCCTGTGAAGGGTAGGGCCAACTCAGCATGCCCCTCTGGTTTCATCACACATGGTTCCTATTGCCTCCCGAGAAGACATGAGCTGCAGGCATCAGTTGCAGCAGGACCACAGACTTGGACATGACCCTTGACAGTAGCAAGAGACCAGATGACATCCTGTCTCTGGGTGGAAGCACAGGCCACTCAGATCAGAATGGCTCTGGTGATAGAATATTCTTTAAAGCTTCATAATTGTATTGAATTAACTGTGGTTTATTTAGACAGTAATCTATTGGCAGACATTTAGGTTATTCTCAATGTATTGTTTTTACACATAATATGCAAGGAATCTGCCCAAGTGTCTTTTTGAGTATTTGCAAAGAAGTCCAACAATTCCATTTGTAATTCAGAGGTGATTGCCAAGCCAGCTTCTATGGACTCCCTGAGCAAAGTTTATAATAATCTCATCCATGGGAAATGGTGCCATCTCTCTTATGACGAGTGAGTGAAGTCAAGAAACATTCCATATGCTTGAAAGCTGCTGGCTTCCCTACAAATGCCACCTTTAAATCCTTTGTCCCTTTTCCTAGTGGAGTTGTAATTTTTTAATTCTCTATTTATAAGAGTTAAATCTACAACAAGAAAATTCACATCATCTCTGCGATATTATGTTTTAATTTCTTCCATTTCAGCTTTTAGCTCTTCATCCTGTTTATCATACTTTAAGTGAGTATTTATTTCATGTAGTTAAGCTTTGGAATCCTTTATTTTTATGTACCTGGAATGTAAACCATAATTATAAAGGTTTTCTCTTCTCTGAGATAATAAAATAATTACGATATATGAAACCATTTAATTTTACATTATTGTACATGTAGCAAAAAGGAAAATATGGGGGGGATAGAGCCAATATAGAAACAAATTTACACAGTAAAAACATCACGACTGTGCACAGCATGTGTGACATAAAGCTCTGTCTTCCTTTGTGTACAAAATTCAGATTTATTCATAATTTAATATTATCTTACTATACAAAAAGTTTGCAATAACTTTCAACAAATTTAAGAGCTTAATAATTTATAAAACAATGAGCTTGGCAAGAAATATATTTGTTTAAAAAATGCAGTTATTTATTTTATGTGTATGTATATGTGCCCGAGTACATGTCTGTGTACCATGTGTGTCCAGGAGTCTATGGAGATCAGAAGAAGACATCAGATCCCCTGGAACTGGAGTTATGGTTGTGACCATATGGGTGCTGGAAACCAAATTTAGGTTCCCTTCAAAAGCATTTCTTAACTGTTGAACCATCTCTCCAACCGTGACCAAAATATATATTGTATTTGTTCATTTTATACACACATACACATATATATGATAAGTGACTATATATGTATATTTGTATATAAGTGACTATATCTAGAATATAAAGAATAGTTACGCCGGGCGGTGGTGGCGCACGCCTTTAATCCCAGCACTCGGGAGGAAGAGGCAGGCGGATCTCTGTGAGTTCGAGGCCAGCCTGGGCTACCAAGTGAGTTCCAGGAAAGGCGCAAAGCTACACAGAAAAACCCTGTCTCAAAAAACCAAAAAAAAAAAAAAAAAAGACTACAACTCAGTAATAAAAGAAAAGATCAAAAAAAAAGACATATTTCTCCAAGGAAGATACAAAATGTCAATAAGCACATGAAAAGATCTCTTTCTAACTTGATTAGTCATTAGTATTGACTTGGCTGTAAACAATGTTGCCAGATTACTATTTAAGTTTCTGTCTGTCTATCTATCTGTCTATCTATCTATCTATTTATCTATCTATCTATCTATCTATATATCAACTATCTATTGCCAAGATAGCTCTGCTTTGAATACATAAAGCAATCAGATGTGTCTTATATTCAAGCTTTTCTTTTATACCAGTGAGATGAACTTTTTCTATGCTCAGAGGTCTACACGAATCCAGGTGAAGCATCAAGAGGATCAACACTCTGATCTTACTGCCAGGTCAACTAAGTCCCTTGGGAATGTGGGTAAGTCAAAAGGTCCCACAGTTCTGGTAAGACACCTGTCTTCTCTACAGGACATCGATACACCTAAAGTTGGACTTTAACCAGTGTTCAGGGAAATCAACAGAGAGAAATGCCCTCGATACTTTGGAGTGAGGGCTCACTTGTGGTCATTCCAGCAGATGGAACAGTGATAAAAGCCTAAAACAGCCAGAGGCACCTTCTAGTCCCAAGTAACACAGGATCAGATCATCAACTGGCCTTAAATTTTTTTAAAAACCAAAAAGTTAATTTTGTTCCTCTTTATTTCCTAAAACACCTAGCAGAAAAGTATACCTGAATGAAATGATTAAACACAAACTAAAGGAAACTTAAAGACACAAACAATGAATCAGGCTCTGCAGTCCTGGACATTAACCACGGACACCATAGGCAGAGGAATAGCGGCCACACTCAGCAGTAATCTTACTAAAAGACTCCCCATTCCTCTTGGTAAACAGCTGTAGGGTCTCATATATTCATGATGAAAATGGGTAATATCTGCTACAGTAGTAGTAGTAATTCTATTACTCTTTGTATACTTAACTGCTACTCTAATTTTCTCTCTTCACCCTCATTTACAGTCATCTAGTAGATCCACACTCAGTCCAGCAACAATCTAACTCACCCTTTGATCTCTTTTCAATGTCTGACAGTCAGCAAGAGTTGAAATTTTTTCTGAGCATGCTAATGAGTTTTAAAGTGATCATGGAAGACTTTTACTTCTCTAAATCATGTAAAGTTTTTGTCAATGTGACACAAACCTGGATGTAACTGGAAAGAGAAATTCTCAGTTGAAAAATTGCCTCCATCAAATTGGACTGTGGGCATGTCTATGAGGCAATTTTTTTTGGTTGCTGATTGATGTGAGTAGTTTCATCCCTGGGCAAGTAGGCCCAAACTGTAAAAGAGAAGTAGCTGAGTAAGTCAGTGAACAGAATTCTTCTGTGGTCTCCACTTCGGTTCCTGCCTCTGCTTCCCTCAGTCATGGACTGTGAGGTAGAGTGTAAGACAAAAAAAAAAAATCCTTCCTTCCCCAAGATGTTGTTGGTCATATTGTTTTAGTGCAGCAAACTAGCAAAAAGCTAAGTAGGACACCCTTTTTTAGTGACTAAGTACATGTTTTACAAATCATAGACATTTGGAGCTGAGATAATTATAAATGTATGCTGGAGGTCGTCCAGCAAATCTGGGACCCATTTTGCAATCCCACTTGCATGCTGAGGATATGGCTGAAAGAGCATCCTGCCTGATCTTTGTTTCTCTAGCACCCTAGCCACCATGTTCTTGTATATGTGACCTTTTCTCTTATTCATAGTTTGTGACAGGAAAGCTTACCTGATAAATATGACTGCATAATATAGTACAAAGAGGAGGTCTCCAAGAATTACGAGAATTACATATCTAAATCCCATTATCAAATACACAATAGAAACAAGCTAATTAAACTATCTAAGGGTCATTAATACCTATCTTACATATAAATTGAGAATACTAGGTAATATAGTTTGGAAAAAAAGAAGAGGAAGAGAGGAAGAAGAAGAGGAAGAAGAAGGAGAAGGAGGAGGAAGAGGAGGAGGAGAGGAAGATGATGATAAAGAAGACAATGAGGACAAAGTAGGCCTGGGGATATTGTTCAGTTGGGAAAGTATATACTTGGCATATGCAAGGTCCTGGTTCAATCACTGGTTCCCCAAAAGGAAATCTACTGTAGTGGTTACATATTATAGATACTCATCCTTACCAACCCTTTTCCTTATCTCCTTTTGAGTATAAGATAAATTCATCATTTAAGCTATTTGCATTTTTCTGTCTCTCCTGGGTTCCTAAGCTTTCTCTTCAATGTCATCGTCTCAAGACCATCTTACTGACACCCCAATGAGCCCCCTTTGAGGGCAAGAGCACTGTATTATTGAGCTGGCATGTTTCTGAAGTTGACAGTAATGTTTTATGTTTTAGACTTTTCTTTCTCAAAGACATAATGGTGCCCACAGAATTATCCAGTAGTGATTATCTCAACATATCTGACTTTCTTTCCCCCAAACTTCTTTTTTGGAGCAGCATGGAGTGCCACGTTAAGACAAATTCAGTAGTTATTTGGGAAGACTTCAGTGGTCCGTTGTCACCACAGGAACAATGGACAAGAGTGATGATGGCATTCATACTGTAAATTAACCTTTTCTTTTATAGGATGCTGTGAGGGAAGAGAATTATTCTAAGTCTACATACTAGAAGGCCTGACCTTGAGCAAGTTTCTAATGTCGTTCTGTTGCTGGTAGTCTTGTCTAGATTGGGTGTTTCCAAGTTCTTGGGATCTTAAGCAAAAAGCTTAAAGCACACACAAATAGAAAAGAAGCAAGCTTTATTTAAAGAAACAGCAGCAGAAACACTGCAAGGGAATTGAGAGCTACTTGAGGTACGGCGCCCAAGAACAACAGTTATCATTTTGGGCTTTCTTCTACGGACTCTAGTCGGAGGAGGAGTGGGTTGCTGAAGGCCACAGAGGAGGTAGTTCCCTGTTTTGATTGGCAGGCTGGGTTATGTACATCGTTATTTTTGGGGGATGCCCTTTCTTGTGATGCAATTTAAAAAAAAAATCATATGTGCTCTAAATTATGCCTAGGCACGAGGTGATCAGTAGGGGGAAATTTCCCCCAATAGTTCACTCAGAGGACACAGTTTGCTCAACTGCACATACACCCAAAACCAGTCTAGCCCCGTTCCCCCAGTATCCATAGTTTCCAGATACACATTCCAGAATATGTTTGATCACAAAAAAAAAAAAAGAGCTATGCAGAAGTTGCTAAAGGAGGAGTATTGTCTGGAGTAGGGCATATATACAGCTTGGTGCAGGTACAGGTCTCAGGTCGCTAAACACATTGTGAGGAAAGAGATATATGCCATGCAGAGTCCTGGCTTGCTAAGCTATTTCTACCTGCCTCCATTCTACATGTAGTATGGCTTCACTCCAAACTTCTTAAGTAAATGAATAAATAAACATATGAATGTGTAATCATCTCAGAAAGTGAAAAACCAAGAAAAACTGGACAGGATTCTGTTAAATTTAGGGAGTAAAGAAGAGGGGCTGCTGTGACACTTCTACAGTGTGCTGCATGGATACTTACTTCCTCAGGGTCACCTGACTCACCTTAACTCCTCTGTGGTGATGCACATGTTTCAGTTGCTTCATCCTTTTAAAAAACGGAGCACTCTGTTGGCACAGTCTTTTATCCAGTGACTCCACATTCCTCCGATAGTATCTCCCAGAGTCACATGTGCCCCATGAGAAACGGGATTACACACATGGGTGCAAAGGGCCATCAAGCGGAAAGTGACTCTCCATGTATAGTATCCCTGCCAACGTAATGAAATTGCCAAAGAAGGGATGAGGTGATTATTTGTAACTGAAAGGGCTTTGTGCATAGGTGGGAAGAAAAGAAAGGGAAAGAAGTGGAGAAAAGAACCAATCATTTGCCCTTGTAAGTGTTCAACAAGATAGATTTTTCTAGGTGCTTGGTGAATTAAGGATATGTCTAAGTATAAAAGATCTTTTTTTATGGTATGTCAGTGGGTGGCTTATATGACTAGATTAAAATTTACTTAGAAAATTTACATGAAGCCTTATGCTGTGCAATAGCCAAGAACAAAGGTATTCCACTTGAATGTGTGAGCACACCGTTTTATGAGATGCGCTATGCCATGTGTCACTGGGCATATGCTGAGCTACACAGGTATGGATCATAAACGGCACGAGCGTTTATGATTTTTAACTCTTTCAGAACTATGCAGGCAATAAATCTGGATCAAGTAACGATCCTCAGTAAAACTTGGTCAGGAGCACCAAGCCACTTGTGTGAGAATGTGAATAGTTGGTACTGAAGATGAACAGGAAAGCATAAACCCTGACATTTGATCACGACATAGGCTCAAAAACTTTCTCTGTCTATTACTGATAAACTTGAATCATTAAACTTCTTTGACCCTGTATGTTTATCTATAAAATGGATCTTAGAATCGATCCTTCAAATTTTGGAATTAGGAATATTTTATAGAAAGCTTATATGGTACCTGCTACCTGTGAGGCATTTGATAATGAATGGTAGTTTTGTCATCATTTTTATTAATAATTGTCAAGGCTTCAATTTTTGTATTTATTTTAAAGAAGTAATTCTATTCAAAGTGACAGAGGAATCATGTGCCCATGTTGTAGTAGCCAGCTGAAGCTGGGCCATGATCTCTTCCTGATGATGATTCCCTGTGGAGCCCTCTTCTACATTTTCCCATGTCTGCATGCAAGGTGCAGAAGAACAGCTCCTCGACTATGGCAGCAAGCTAAGCCCCAATCCTACTTTACTATTTTGGTGAATATATTACCTGGCTAGAGATCTGAGGGTAGTGATTAAATGACAATTTTTTAAGTAGGGAAATTAGGCTATGTTATCTAGATAGTCTTAATATAATCAAATGATCCTTAAAGAAAAGGGTCAATCAGAGATTACAAGATGTTAAGGTAATGGTTTGAATATGAAGGAATGGTTACCAGTCATAGACAACAGATGACGTCTAGAAACTAAAAAGTACAAGGAAGTGAAGCTTTTTTTTAACTAAAGATCCTGAAAAAGACACAAACATACCAATCCCTGATGTTAGCTCAGCAAAACTTACTTTGAACTTTTGATCTCCAGAATATAAGACAATACATTTGTGTTGTTTAAACTGCTAAATCAGAGGCCACTTGTCACAGCTGCAATGGGGGACTCATATAATATATGTCACTTCCAAGATTAGCAATAGAAGACTGTCGCTTCTCTCTTGAGGTCTTTCATTCTGTCTCTAGCTTCATTCATTCAGGGAAATCAGCTCTAGTGACCAGAGGAGCCCTGAGTGGCCTGAAGTAATGCCTGGAGGCCAGACACTGGAGCTGAGAAGTGAGCTTAGAAGAAGTTCTTCAGCAACCCCAACCACCACAGGATGGCAGCTTCATTGAACAGCCTGAATGTGAGAATCCAAGCCTTGCAGAAACAGGACTCCTGAGCAACAGAAAGATGACAAATATTGGTTGCCTTAAGCTGCTAAATTTCCAAGTAATCTGTACCATGTAATAGGTAACTAATACAAAATCGTGTATGTCTACCACACAGAATTAGGCCTGTACAGTCTGTAGAACACACAGAAGTGAGGGTATGAAGACTTCTGAAGGCAGGACTTCAAAATTATTACAACTTCTGCAGCTGCAGCAAACCCATGGAAATCAGCACTATGGAGCAGCCAATGTGGCACACATGTGAGAAGCCCACCCTCCACATCCAAGCTTTCCCACTGAAGCTCAAACCTGATAGAGCAGGGGCAAGCCTGGCAGCTGTGCCCTTCTTAACTCTTAACTCACTGAGAGAATAATTATCATTATTTTAAGCATTTCATTTTGATAAATGTGTTATGAAGCAATAAATAGTGCAAATGCATTAGGCATCTAACTGCTTCTAATCACACTTTTAAATGCCTTTTCATTTATGCCCATACATTTATTAGTAAATGGTAACTTAGATGAGCCTGCAGCTATCTCCATGCTTAGTCCTCTGATCAGAATCTCTGCTAATATTATACAATGTAGGGGGGAAAAGAGAATTGTGAAAACAGAGGGGAAAAATTAATGGTTCAGGGTGTATAAAAGATAAACACTTTATAGAAAAGCAGCTTGCATTGGGAATAGACGGCAGATTGGCATTTTATAGTCACAACTATAAGGATAGAGGATACTTCTGTCTATAACTAAGTTCAGCTTCCTTTTCAATCTTCTATGCATGGAGAAGTAGTTCAGCAAATGGGACTTATTAGCATTTGACAGTCAAAGGCAATGTAGCCACTTCCTGTACAACCCATAGCCCCCTTGGAATTTAGTTAGCCTATTCATACTCCAAGCTTCATACCTGGACAGCATCTTTCTGATGTGCCCTTCCTTCATGCTCTTTAGAAAGAAGTCTAGACCAGGTGATGTGTTGCAATGGACCCAGGGTGAACATCTGATCTGTATTTTGGCCTCTTGCCTTTAATGGCCACCTCTGATTTGCTCCTCTTTCCTACTTACTGTGGTGTGGGGGTATTGTATTCCCCAAAATATTGTGTATGCTAATAAACTTATCTGGGGTCAGAGAACAGGACAGCCACAATATTAAACATGAGGATAGACTGTGGTAGCACACGCCTTTAATCCTAGCATTCCAGAGACAGAAATCCCTCTGGATCTCTGTGAGTTCAAGGCCACATTGGAAATGGCCAGGCATGGTGACCCACACCTTTAATCCCAGGGAGTGGTGGTAGAAAGCAGAAAGGTATATAAGGCGTGAGGACCAGAAACTAGAGGCATTTGCCGTGGAGAGGCATTTGGCCTGGAGAAGCATTTAGCCTGGTTAAGCTTTCAGGCTTCTAGCAGCAGTTCAGCTGAAACCCATTCTGGATGAGGGTTCGGGGCATCCAGTCTGAGGAAACAAGACCAGCTGAGGATCCAGCGAGGTGAGATAGCTGTGGCTTATTCTGTCTCTCTGACCTTCCAGTGTTCACCCCAATAACTGGCCTCGGGTTTGATTTTATTAATAAGACTCTTTAAGACTCATGCTACACTGTGGGATGTCTTTACCACATTGGCTGCTGAAGCATTGGAGCCTTTTCCCTTAGTAAGTGGGAGTCAGTGCAATGGCTAGCCTTTGCTGCAAAGATAAAAACCTAACAGGCATTCTGAGTGATTAGTGTTGGCCCAGTGGGGCAACTGGCACAGCAGCATTGGCAATGGGTTCTACAGTTTGGAAATTGCTGAACATGGCCTTTGTGCTATCACCAACAATGACTACTGCCTTAGGGTTTCTACTGATGTGTTGAAACACCATGACCAAAAAGCAAGTTGGGGGGAAAAGGGTTTATTTGGCTTACACTTCCATATTGCTATTCATTATTGAAGGAAGTCAGGACAGGAACCCAAACAATGGCCTCATGGAGGCATTTCCTCAACTGAGGCTCCTTCCTCTCTGATGACTTTAGCTTGTGTCAAGTTGACACGCAAAACCAGACAGTACAGCCACACTTATCCTCTCCACAGTTGTAGGCGACTTCTTGAATGTTGGTGATGGAAAGTGCTAATTGTTTCTCCTAAGCATCTGCCACTGGCTTGGATATAGTATATTGTATGGTTCAAGTCCCTTCTGGGTAGCCATCAGATCCAGCTAGAAAACTGTTCTCTAGCACACCCTTGCCAACAAGTTTTTCTTGCCCTTGGTTCATGTTGGGTCAACTGATCCTCTGAAACTATGTTGTATTTTCAAGCAATCCTGGAGTCATGGCAATAGCATCCACTCTTTCTCTGAAAGCAGGGACCTTCCAGCAGGCAGAGTCACTCTCTATTCCCAGTCCTTCCTCATTCTTCTCAGCAAAGTGTGGAAATGGTCTTGCTTCCTTTCTACTCTATAGCTGAGGGGCGTGTGGGCAGGCCCCAGGGCAGAAATAGTAGATATGGCTTGTTCAGCAAAGCTTCCAGATAGTCTGTTAGAGTCTGCACAACTTCCCAATTCTTTCTTGTACATGAAGGAGGCAAACTCCTTGTCTGGCCATAGGAAATCTTTTCTGTGTACTTCTGAGGTCCTGTCTTCCAGTCTCTTGTGGGTATCTCATCATCATCATGTTGTTCTGCTCCTGGATAGAAGGAGTTCATTATACAATCATTTTGAAAATTTATTCTGTATGTATTCAACATGGAGCAATACTAAATAAGTGGTTGTAAATGTCTTTATGGAAGAGGGGTTGGTGTGGCTTGCTTAGCCATGTATGGAAATGTGGAAGCCAAAGGCCAAAGGTCAATGTCAGTTATCTTCCTCTATCATTCTCCATCTTATTTTCTGAAACAGGGTCTCTTGCTGAATCTACAACTTGTCAGTTGGATTAGATTGACCGGCCATCTGGTCCCTAGGATCCATGTGTCTCTGCCCTGCCACTTAGTGCCTGGGTTATGGACACACAGTGAGGTGCTTGGCTTTCGCATGGATTCAAATTAAGGTCCACACACTTGCACATCAAGCGCTTTACCCACTGATCCATCTCTCCAGCCTCCTTCTAAAACCATCTTCTTAATTCATGCCTACAAGTACACACAGAATTTTGCTTTTGTGTGTGTGTGTGTGTGTGTGTGTGTGTGTGTGTGTGTGTGTGTGT